>PVJC01053258.1:0-10879 GCA_004026665.1 Murina feae | reverse complement strand
GGTGGGCAGGAGTAAAGATAAAGGAAAGAAGGAATGTGGAAAGGGAAGGAGGGTAGTAGAAAAATGGGAAGAATGATGATGGAACAGAAGTAGGAAATAAGGAGGAAAGAAAAGTTTATAAATGATGAGTCAGTAGGAAAAGTGTTACATAAAGAAGAAAAATTATGTGAGAGGAAGAAGCCAATAAGGAAGTCAGATACAATTGTGCATGAAGGGGATAAGATTAAAAAAGAAAGTTAATAGGGGTGAGCAGGCTGGCAGGGGAGGGCAGTTAGTGGGATCAGGCAGGCAGGCAGGCAGAATGGTTAGGGCAGGCAGGCAGTTTAATGGTGAAGAATCAGAGGTCATGAATTGTGAGAGTCTCCAAGAACTCCATATTGGAGAGGGTGCAGGTCAGCCTGAGGGACCACCTCCTGCCCCCCGTGCACGAATATATATATACACACACACACATACTAGGGGTCCAGTGCACAAAAATTTGTGCACTCAGGAGGTCCCTCAGCCCGGCTTGTGCCCCCTCGCAGTCTGGGACCCCTCTGGGGATGTCCACTTGCTGGCATGCCTCGTCAGCCTAGGTGAGGGACTGATGGCTGTTTGCAGATTGGCCAAGCCCCCCAGTGGAATCCCTCACCCTATTGGGGTGTGGCCAGCTTGGGTGTGGGCCTGAGGGCCGTTTTCAGGGTTTTAGGCTGCCCGCAGTCCCTTCAGGTTTTGGGTCCCTACTGAGGTACCTGGCCAGCCTGGGTGAGGGGCTGATGGCTGTTTGCAGGCTGGCCAAGTCCCCCAGTGGGATCCCTCACCCCATTGGGGTATTGCCAGCTTGGGTGCAGGTTGAGGGCTGTTTTCTGACTTTCAGGCTGTCCACAGTTCCCATTGACCCAATATTCCAGCAAGGCTGGCTGGAAGCAGGTTTCTGGGGTTTATTTATCTTCTATAATTGATACACTGTTCCTTTAAGCTGAGGCCTAGGCAGCTAACAAAGTTGCCTGTCTGCTTCAGTTCTTTGGCTTCTATAATTGAAAGAATGTTGCCTTAGTAGACTCTAGGCAGTCAGTTTCCTCCATCACTGGTGCAACAGAACCTGCTGTTTGATTCATCTCTGAGGCTTCTATAATTGCAAATATATTGTTGCCTGACCTTGGAGAAGCCGAGCTGGCCGGTAGACAGTTTATTCCTGCTGCAATGGAAACGTCTGTTTACTCCAGCTCTGTGGCTGCTGGCCTCCATCTTGGCTGGGTTAATTTGCATACAGCTGCTCTGATTGGTTGGTGGGCATGGCTTAGGCATCCCAAAGAAACAGTCAATTTCAATATTACTCTTCTATTAAAATATATATATATATATATATATATATATATATATATATATATATATATGAAGTTCCTAAGTGATTTAAATGTGTGCCAGTTTGTGAACCACTGCCTGAGGTAGATTCAAAGGTCATAGATGCCCATATGGTTGTTCATCAAGTAAATTGTAATATAAATAGCATGTTAATTGGTCCACATGCCCTGTGATTGAGTTCCATGATTTTGTGAGCAAAGTTCTCTGTGACACTTGCTATAATAGTATATATCAGGGGTCCTCAAACTATGGCCTGCAGGCCACATGCAGCCCACCAAGGACATTTATCTGGGCCGCTGGATGTTTTTGCTGCCTTATTTTTTTACTTCAAAATAAGATATGTGCAGTGTGCATAAGAATTTGTTCATAGTTTTTTTTTTTTAAACTATAGTCCAGCCCTCCAATGGTCTGAGGGACAGTGAACTTGCCCCCTGTTTAAAGAGTTCAAGGACCCCTGGTATACATTATATATGACTACTTGCTCTTGTCTATTTCCTGTCAAGGTTTAGAATCCCACCAACATACATATTGGACAGTGACCACTTATGTTCATGTTTGACAATGGCCACTTGTGCCATCTTACTGGTGTTATCACAAAGAACATGTTAGCACCACACCTGCAGATACTATACTTAATATGTTTTACTTTATCTCCTCCAACTGCCTGCTGCTAAATGTTTTTACTAACATGGCCATCTGTCTGTAGGTGTTCCCAATATTCCCAGTCTGGCATCACTCAGAGAGGGCCAACCCATTACTCTCAACCTATTCCTGCAGTTTTATATTAGGGTACTCATGACTGTGATTTAGGTTGTGTAAAGCTACCACATCATATTTCACAGAAGGAAAATTCAAACAAAAAATACACATCTGAGAAATAGAAATAATACTCTAAGACTTGCTAAAGAATTGTCAGAACAACTTCATTGGAAGCTATTCATTTCTTAAGAATCTTACCAGGAGTTAAAAATTTTACATTTCATAATAAAAGTTATATTTTTATATTTTGATTGCATTTTATCTCATATTTAAGTCTTGGCTGAGCTTCAGTTGACTCATTTGCAAATGGTGTCTTAATTATTAGTGCACTTTGCTGTATCTCTTCAGGATGAGGCAACTCACCACATTTAGTAGGTTCCCTTGTGAGGTAACTATGTCAGGTGTGCATGAGTGAAATGAACCACAAATATCTTTTTAATTGAAGCCAAGTTATCGCAACAGCTGTTTACTTTTTATTTGTTTCTAATTAGAACAAGGAAATAAAATTCCATTTGTTCAAAGTGAGTCTTAATTACATGTCTTCAAATTTATTTTTCCTGATTTTACTTGCCTGCAGTTAAGTAGTTTGTGATAATACACAGTGGTATTATTGACTTTTATCTGTTGCCTACAGTTTACCTTTATACATGACTTTCACATTAAGAAATTTAGATTTTGCTTTGTGAGTATTTATCTATTTATTTTGCTTTTTACTGACTGAAAGTCTTCCCACATTTTTTTTTTGTTGAAGGTAAAATATGGCAACACCCATTTGAATAAGATGGAGCTCCTCATATCATCATGTATCCTTCCTTCCCAATCTTTCCTGTCACACAATAGGCTTGAGGTTACGGCAGCCAGCATCACTTGGTGTATCACTGGCAGAAGGATCATGGATATCCCATTCTCTTGGCCAGAGAAATGCTCTTGGTGTGGGATGCAGCTTGATGTACCTATAGTGCTATAATCTCAGGAGAGGATGCCATATACCCACTGGCCATTCTAACCTCATTTTCAGATTATGCTATACTAGAGGCCTGGTGCACAAAAATTTGTACACTTGGGGGGTCCCTCAGCCCGACCTGTGCCCTCTTGCAGTCTGGGACTCCTCAGGGGATGTCCCCCTGCTGCTTAGGCCTGCTCCCCGATGGAATGGGCCTAAGCTGGCAGTCAGATATTCTCTGGCAGCTCGGGAGCCCTCGGAGGATGTCCACTTGCCAGCAGGGAGCAGTCCTAAGCTGCAGTCGGACATTCTTAGTGCTGCTGAGGAGGCGGGAGAGTCTCCGGCCACCACCACTATGCTGGCAGCTGGCAGCCTGGCTTGTGGCTGAGTAGGAGTGCACTGACTACCAGGGGGCAGCTCCTGCATTGAGCAACTGCCCCCTGGTGGTCAGTGTGTGTCATAGTGACCAGTCATTCCCAGTCGTTCTGCTGTTAGGGTCAATTTGCATATTACCCTTTTATTATATAGGATAGAGTCCTGGTGCACGGGTGGGGAACAGCTGGTTTGCCTTGAAGGGTGTCCTGGATCAGGATGAGGGTCCTGCTGGGGTGCCTGGCCAGCCTGGCTGAGGGGTTGAGAGCTGTTTTCAGGCTGCCCACAGCCCCTTCAGGGTGGGAAGGGGGGGTGTCCCGCTGGGTTGCCTGGCCATCCTGGGTGAGAGGCTGATGGCTGTTTACAGGTTGGCCTTGCCCCCCGGCAACCAAAGCTCCCAGGCTCTCCTTCTTTTCTTTTTTCATTTTTTAAAAATTTTGTTTTATTGCTTAAAGTATTACAAAGAATATTACATAAGTCTCCTTTTTTTCCCCCCTTGACCTTCTCCCAGCCTCCCCTACCTCCCAGTGTCTTGTGTCCATTGATTATGGTTATATGCATGCATACAATTCCTTCAGTTGACCTCTTAATGGCCCCCTCAATCCTCCCCAGCCTTTCTGTTGTAGTTTGACAGTCTGTTCAATGCTATTCTTTTTTTTTTTTGTCAGGCTCAGACTGGAAGCGGGTATCTGGGATTTATTTATCTTCTATAATTGAAGCTTTGTAACCTTGAGTGGAGCTGAGGGCTGTCCAGGGCAGGATGGAAGCTTGATGGAGGGAAGTCCTCCATCACTGGGGGCAACCCAAGCCTCCTGCTCGCTCCAGCTCTGTGGCTGCTGCCATCTTAGTTGGGTTAATTTGCATACTCACTCCTGATTGGATGGTGGGCGTGGCCTGTGGGTGTGGCTTAACCGTAGCAGAGGGATAGTTAATTTGCATGTTTCTCTTTTATTATATAAGATTATGGTTTTTAAGGATCAGAACCTAATGCACAATATTTACCAATGCATATGTATCTCTGCTCCAATAGACAATTTAAACACAGCTCTCCAAGAAAGTCTCTGAAAATAATGATTATATCATCTGTATTTATGAACATAATTTCTCCTTACTCCCGTGTCATCACATTTTTTTTTCAGTGCAATTAGTTCAACAGAATAAGGACCTAAATGCATAAGGATAATTGGGAACGTCATAGGAGGTACAGTGAGGCAGAAATAGCTCCCATCTGAGCCATAGCACCTAAGATCTGTGTGGCTTCAGACAAATTACTTACCTTCTGAGGTTTAATATCATCATCTATAAAGTAAGAATATATACATCCTAGCTGTGTTATCAAGAAGATTTATATATTTCATATATATGTAATATGCATATTGTAGATATGTTTTTTAATATTTTAGCAGAATACTTTCTAAATATGAAATTATACATAGAACATATTCACAGAAGCCTAACATGAAAAACAGATTTTTAAAAATTTAGAATCCCCCTGGCTGGTTGCTGAGTAGATAGAACGTTAGCCTACAGACTGAGGGATCCCAGGCTTGATTCTGGTCAAGGGCAGGTACCTAGATTGCAGGCTCTATTCATGGTGCTGGTAAGGGGTGCATGCGGGAGGCAAACAATCCATGTGTCTCTCTCTCACATCGATGTTTCTCTCTCTGTCTATCCCCCTCCCTTCCACTCTCTCTAAAAATCAATGGGAAAATATCCTCAGTGAGGATTAACAACAAAAAGAAAAGTTTTTAGAATCCATGGAAGCAAATCTGACACATTTAGAGACTAGTTTTGAGGAGGTAGAGAACCACCTGCTGAATCTGAAGAATTTATGTGCAGGTGTAAATTAGAATGATACAAACATATGTAGTCCCAATACCTGGAAAGTTACAAGAAAAATAAAAGGAAAGAACATGAAACCTTCAAAGCTGAACTGGACACAGAGCACACGCAGAAGATCCTGGAAATGGAGCACACCCAGCAAATGAAGGTGAAAGAGTGGCAGAAGCTTTCTGAGGGAACCTTCCAACATACCTTTCCCCAGGTTCCCTGCAGATGGAGGTAAATATCCACACGCTGGAGCACATGGCTATGATGGACATATCTGACCAGGGGACCCGGAATGTCATTTCGGGTTTGTTTGTTTTTTTCTTCACTGGGTTAAAATTTAATGAAATGTGCTTCATGTTATGACATTGAACTTCATAATAAGTAGGGTAAAGACTCACTGGGGAGAGGTTATAATGGTAATATTTACAGATTTATTATTTATTTATTTTTAATCTTTATTGTTTGTTGAAAGTTGGGTGGAGAAGATAATGCCAAGCTATCCCTTATCTTCGGGTCTGAATCAACTGGAACAAAATGAAGTTACTCTTCAGATATCCAATTTCCCTGAATTGTGAGCCTAGCCACCTTCCTTATCCTGCACTGACCTGGCCACCCAGGACTCCAATGAAGGCGGAGAGCCCCACCCATGATTCAGTCTGATGAGGAGGGAGTTCAGGTGAACATTGTCCTTGCCACTTCACACACTAAGGATAGCAACTCCTAAATCTGAGAACCTTCAAGGGAAGACTCAGCTGTGTGCAGAATCTCACTGTGAAGGCAGGTGGCTTAATGGAGGCTCCTGATTTCCACACAATTGCCAATAATTTGTAAGAAACTGACTGAAAGAAAAGCTAACAATAAAGTTTGAGGACTTTAAAGAAAATAAAAAATAGAGCAATTTAGCAAAAATTTGGTGTTGTTGAATCATTTGTTAAAGTCTTTACCAAATAGAACATAAGTTATAGGGCAAGCTTCTTTGGAAGTTGTGGAAGTGTCTGGATGAATCAGACTCTAGTTATTCAAGACACTTTTTTGAATGTCATGTCCTGTGTTTGACACTGAAATGTGTGTCAGGGATACAGTGGTGAGCAGGACAGAACACATATTCCAAGGAATTTTACACTCAAGGAAAGGATAATGGAAATTAATGGATAAACAAATGTATTTGTGATATCTTTCTGGGAGTGGTATGTTTTTTTGATGAAAACAAAAATGAGTCAATGTGATAGAGAATGAAGATAATTATATCCTGAAAAGATGATAGGATACGGCTTCAGGATATGATAGCAATTGAGCAGAAACATCCTTAAAGTGAGGAAGCTATGTTATTATGTGGATAAAGATTATTCTCTGTCAATTTTGGAAGAAAGAATACTCATGTGCAGGCTGAGGCAGAATCATTGTTGATTCATTTGAGAAAAAACAAGTAAACCAATGTGACAGGAGAAGAGAAAGATAGTGGGAGTGACAGGACATGCAATCACAGCTAAAGGCTGTAATAGGTAGAGTCTTTTTTCTTTTTTAAAAATATATTTTATTGATTTTTTACAGAGAGGAAGGGAGAGGGATAGAGAATTAGAAACATAGATGAGAGAGAAACATCAATCAGCTGCCTCTTGCACACCTCCCACTGGGGATGTGCCCACAACCAAGGTACATGCCCTTGACCAGAATCGAACCTGGGACCTTTCAGTCCACAGGCTGACGCTCTATGCACTGAGCCAAACCGATCAGGGCAGGTAGAGTCTTTAAAAGTCATGGTAAGGGTTTAGGATTATATATTGAATGAGATGAAACCCTATGGCACCCTTTTCACGTCCTACATGGTTCAGGGTTCCTGTTCAGGGTTTGGGTTCTGGAGAAGGCCGCACACAAAATGAAGAGAGATTAGAAAATAATTAACTTGGGAAATGGGGGCCAGGTGGGAATCCACCTCTAGGGGGAGGACAACCACCTGCTCTGGCTTTGCTATCCCTTTTATTGCCAAGCAAGAATTTACATATGATTAACAGGTGGAGGTTGCTTTAACTACCAATGTCTCAACTAAACTATGAGTGATCAGCTCCGACCATTCAGAGACAATGATCGGTTTCCAGCAAAACCCCATTGAGGTATTTTAAGAAGAGAAATTACATGATTAGACTCATTCCTTGGAGCTTAATTGGCGTGTTCCAGAAGAGTCTGTTGAATGCAAGGTAGAGGCAGGAGCATCATCATTACACTCATCCAGGTAGAAGATGACATTGACTTAGACCAGTACAGTCTCAATGGAGAAGAACTATAGAATGACATGATTTGAAATATATTGTGAAGGAAGAACCAACAGATTTGTAGGTGGATTGAATATGAGCTCAGGGATATCTCCAAAACTGGGAACCAGAACTAAGTTATAGCTTGCCCTTGCTGGTTTGGCTCAGTTAATAGCATGTCAGCCTGTAGTCTGAAGGGTCCCAAGGTCGATTCTGATCAAGGGCACGTACCTCGGTTGCAAGCTTGATCCTTCATTCTGATCTGGGTGTGTGTAAGAGGCAACAAATCAATGTGTCTCTCTCACATGGATGTTTCTCTCTCTGTCCCTCTCCCCTTTCCACTGTCTCTAAAGATCAACGGAAAAATGTCCTCAGGTGAGGATTAAAAAAAAAAGAAAAAAGTTACAGCTCTTTTCCAGGATTAGTGCAAAGAAAGTTTGGGAAAAGAGAATATTTGAAAATTATTTGACATGTTGCCACGTGATATCCATAAACAAGTGGGCTATTGGAGAAAAGTTAAGTATTAGGGCAAGTATCTCAATAAAAGACAGTGGTTATGTGTGGAGAAGAGGTGTGGCGCGAGGAACAGAGATAAGGTCATTTGCTTTGCTTCACTTCAGTACAGCATTGAATCCTGAATTATGTTTTTTAGTCAGTGGTCTTGTTGGCTGTGTTGACAAAGGGATATTTCTTGAAAATATTGTCAAATCTCAATGCACAGTTTGTGATACATATTTTATAATAAATAAAAATAGCACTGTTTTCTAAGAGTGTCTAGCCCAACTGAAATGATCTAAGTCATAGTCTCCCTTAGAACCTCCCAATTTTTTTCTCTTTACTTCATATCATTCCCAATATTGCTACTAGGGTTCAAAAGAGAAATCCTGTGTGAAACTATTTTTGTGGGAAAACCACAAACAGATCAATCAATACAAGCAACAATGAAAACACTTTGGTAAATACCTCCAAAAACTGATTCTTCACATACTCTGTGATCCAGCGTTATATATTCTAGATACATGCTAACTTAGTTTATCAGGAAACTTGTACACAAATGTCTTTAGAGCTATTGATCATAATCCCAAAAACCTATAACTGCATAAATGCATGTTAGTAGTACATTGGATGAAAAAGTGGTAAATTAGACAATATAACATTTTCTAGCAGTCAAAGAAAATGAACTACAGCAGCATGCAATGATAAGGATTGCAGAAGTACACTGTTAAGAGGAAAAAATAAATCCCCAGATAAGCCATTAATATGATATCCTCTTTCTAAACTCAAAAACAAGTAAGTGAACTTTTAAATTCTAAATTAAAATATATTAAAAAATAAAATCACATTAAAAAGAAAGCAAGGGAACTATGAACACAGGATTTAGGATGTGAACCCTATGAGTGTTGGAAGGCTGGGGTATGTTGGCAGAAATGATATAATTTAATGCAAGTTATTGTCAGATCCTAGCTTTTGCCTGAGATGATGGCTTCATGGATCATTATTACATATTAAAATTATCTTACTACATATATTAAAAACTTTAAGTGAGTAGGTCACTCATAGGCAAACGGAAGGACTGCCATCAATCAAAGATTATGATTTAATTGAGTCGGCATAAGGTCCTGTATAAACACACAGTTGTACCCTATTCACCACAGCAGAAGAATACAAATGTTTTATTTATACAGGTCCATTTATTAACTATTATTACCATGTATACCAGAAATTCACATGTAATGATTTTAAAATCATATATATTCATAAATATTGATTTACAAAAATTAATTAATTTATTTATTAGAATTATCTCATTTATGTGTTACAGAATTAACTCACTTTGCATAATATGTTAAATTCTAGTTTAACCTTATGATGAAAATGAAGAATAAAGTGGAAAAATTGGTTCATGTCATGAACCACAATTTGCAATCTTATTCAGCAACTATACAATTTGTTATTGCTGTTGTAACTCAATAGGGAAACTTGCCTTATTATATTCAGTTCTTGAAAAAAGAAGAATGCTTCCATCTTTTATTTTACACAAGTTGAAAATTGTGTCTTCAGTTTCTTTAAGAGGGCAATTTTGAGAACATAGGTAGTTGATATACATAGATATAGATAGACATAGATATAGACATAGATGGAGGTAGATATTGTTTCCAGAGACAAAAATCACCTAACAATGGAAGTATTTCCAACTGTATTTTCCATGTTGAAAATCTAGTTTTACTTTTAATTTTAAAACATTTTCTTTACCTTCACCTTCAACAGGGGTGTATTTTTGCTTTTTTTTTTAAAAAAAAAATGCAGCTAGATAGAATACTTTGAAAATACATATCACATGAAAGTACAGCAAATTAAATATATTTTAAAAACATATCTAATGATTTTAAGCTCAACAACTCTACAGTGCTTAACTTTCCAAGATAACCGGGGAACTTATGTGTATGTAAGAAAAAAAATTTAGATCAAATACTGTGTTTTGGAGATGAAGAATCTTAAGACTACCTCCAAAATATCTCAGTGGTCTGTAAGAAGCTTGCTTATCTGGCCTCAGCTTCCTTTCTAAGCCATACTTGGAGGCTTTTATCGCTTCTAGATACACCATGTATCTAAACATCCCTCACCTTCCTTATATCTTCATGAATATGGTGAATACTTTGTAACTCTCTCTCTCTAGAAAAATCTCACTAATTCAGTATGTGATAACACTTCTTTGAAATTGTTCTTCAAGAAGTTTTTCCTCAGCCTTTTTGTTGTTTGTGTGTTCAGTTACTAACTGATGTCTAAAACAGTACTTATCAATTGGTTACAGATCTCAGTCCACATGTCTGCTTCCCATGCCAGACAGTGACTAACCCACTGGAACTAAACCTTTCTAACACATGGACTTACTTTATTTGATTCTATACTTTCTCTATATCTGGCACATAGAAGGAACCCAGTAAGTTAAATGGTGAATAAATGAATGAATGAGCAAGTGTTTAAAGAAATCAGTGAATTGTTCAATGGAATATAAAACGAAACACTGACTTTTGGTGAAATTCTGATAAAGTTCAGTTAATATCAAGTATGGGCGCTGAAACTATGCACACAGTTAGAAATGGTCCCAATGAACTCTTTGCAGTCATCCCTGGGGGATTTTGATAAACAAGCAAAATAGTTTGGCTCATTTCAATTTATTATCAACACTAGGGGCCCGGTGCACAAAAATTTGTGCACTCGGGGTGGAGGGAGTCCCTCAGCCCGGCCTGTGCCCTCTCACAGTCTGGGACCCCTCAGTGGATGTCCTATGATGGCCCCAGTCTGCCAGGCGCCTTGTGTGTGTATGTGTGTGTGTGTGTCACCACTGGAGACCTGCCCCCAGCCGCATCTGAGGCTCGGA
>PVJC01053257.1:0-10896 GCA_004026665.1 Murina feae | reverse complement strand
AAGATCCTGGACCAGACGGGCTCAAAGGGTGCGGAAGGCCTGGGATGAGCCTGTCCCTTTCAGGGGCCCTTGTGCTTGGTGGTCTGGGGTCAAGAGCGCCCTCCCTCTGACCACAGCCTTAGCTCTCTTTGTAAGCAGACAGCCAAGGCCCACCTGAGTGACCCCTGAAAAGGGGACACACTGGCTGAGTAGCGGGGAAGTCGGAGGTGGGAGCCTCAGGCACGGAGACCAGGGGTGGGGTGGAGCTGTCCGGAGTCCTCCTGGCCGCTGTCTGTCTCCCTGTGTTGGTTTGTTCTTGGGGAGGCTTCCTCTCCTGTGGCCTCAAATCTTTGGATGTTAAAACAGTAAAGTAACTCTGGGCCCGGCCTGGGCAGCATTGTATCCCAAACAACTGTTTGAAAAAGTAACAATAAAACACATATTGTGGCTCCCAGTGACACAGTGTTACCGGATCTGCACCAATAGCAATGCCTTCCTGCGTGGATGGAACCGTCCCCACCCGTTCTCATAGATACCCATCGCCTTTGTCTCTTGGTTGGAGCTAAGCAATGACTTCAGAATAGCTGCTCTTATTGATCTCAATGAACGCTGTTGCCTCCCGCTCTGAAAGGCCTTTTGCTTTAGCTTAGCACTAAGTACATGCTGGAGAAGGGACCTGATGCACGCCTGGCAGTGCTCACCGTCAGGTTGGCATTATCCGGAGCGTCCACTCCTGTGTGGAGGGAGGGAGACCCTGCCAGGCCTGCAGCACCCTGCAACTGGCCCGCGCTCGTCCCGCGACTCCCTGAGTCACACTCCCTGCCACACTGCCCGCAGCCAGCTCTCCAGAAATGAGCTCCAGTGCTCAGGGCGGGCCTCAAGCAGTGCCCTCCCCACCAGGCCCGCCCCCCTGCCACACAGCACCCGCTCCAGCCCTTCTCCGGGGCGTCCCAGTGGTCCCCGCGCAGCCCAGACCAGTTTCTCGAGCTTCCCGAGGGAAGATGCCTTTGCTCTACCTTCTCTAAAAGGACTCTAAGTGGAATTCCTGCTCCTCTCACCCCTTATAACTGTGTGAGGGTGTGTGCTTTAAATTTTTTAATTAATGTCACTTTGAAATATTAAATAGCAGAGGAACCTACAAGCAGCAAATGAAGTCCAAGAAACCTGCATCCATGTAACTGGGGTTCTGCACGTAAATAGGTTATTCTATTAGTGGGCCCATTTATTTATGAATTTATTTCGGGCTGGCGGAGGACCCCCGGGATGAGCGCACAGCGATGCACAGATGGCGCGCACACTCGGAAGTCGTCTGAATATTAAGCATTTAAATCTTTAGCCTCAGTGATTTGAGCAGAAAGCCAATTATGGGGCTGAATTAGTTTTCAAATTAAACTGCAATTTGAGCCTGTGAAACTAATCCTTAAGGCGCCTGGCAGTCCCTGCAGGAGCCCCTCGGAGCCCAGCCCGGCCTCCTCCGTCCACGGCACGACTGATAAAGCCCGGAGCCAGCGCCCTGGCAGGGCAGCGCCCTCCGTGTCCACGTCCTGTCTCCTCTGCTGAGAGCAACGCCTGCCTCTCCTTCCCCGGGGCAGAGGCTGAGGGCGCCTCCCGCCTCCTCAGCAGAGCGCGTGCAGGGCCCACACACACCGTTCCCAGGCGGCCTGGCACTGCCCACCGAGGCCTATGGCAGCAGGGAGCTGGGGGCTCAGGGCTGTGTGTGGACTCAGACCCACCAGCTGAAAAAGGCGAGGGGCCAGGAGGGGACCTTGGTGGGAGGGTCACAACTGCCCAGACACAGCCACCGGCTCATACCCCAGTGCCCAGCTCACAGGGGGCTCTTCCGCTCTCCCTGTGACCCCGAGAGGGACACCTGGCTTCCAGAGGAGGAGCCTCTGGCTCTGAGAGGCTCAGGGACCGGTGACCAGGTCCTGGGAGAGACAGAGCCAGGTTATGACCGGATGGAGCGCCCAGGCCCGCTCCGACATCTCTGCGGCCGAGGAGTGGTAGGTGGCAAGGTCTGCTGCCACGGGGCTTAGTCAGCCTGCAGGAGCCCGCCTCCGCCTCCGCCTCCACCTCCGCCAGGCCCTGTAGTGGTGGAATGGAGACCCCAAAATCAGTCCACCTGGAACCTCAGATGGTACCTTTTTTCGAAATAGGGTCTTTGCACATGGAACTAGTTCAGATGAGGCCGGTAGGGTGGGCCTGAGCCCCTGTGGCTGTGTCCTCATGAGAAGAGGAGATTGGGAGGCTGATACCGAGGAGATGGCCATGGGAGGGCAGGGGCAGCCGTGAGGCAAGGACCACAAAGCCTGCCACCAGCAGAGGAGGCCACACCCAGCCCTGTCCTGCAGGGATTTGCAGCGGGCACATCCACATCGTAGGTCAGTACACAGGTTTTGAGGACTCACCCACTGGCGTCCCCAGGGGCACGGGGCATGACAGACTCTGCCGCACATCTGCGACCTGCTCCTCAGGGCGAATTCCCAGATGTGGCTTTGCAGTGGGCGCATTGGAAGAGCGTTTGGACACAGACGGCCGAAGTGCTCCAGGACCTGAGGCTGTGGGGCAGGTCCCCACCAGCAGTCCCATCGTCATTTTAAAATTGCATTTGCTCATCTGGCGCGTGTCTTCCCCTCGTCTCTTTGACCGCTAACAAAGTTGCTTGTAAAAAGCAAGAGCAATGGGGGGGGAGGCGTGAGTTCAGGCTCTGTGGCTGGGAAGCAGACCAGATGCGTGTCCCAGGGCAGGGCCACCGGCGGGCATTGTACTGACTGAGATCCCAGTGAACGCACACTGGCTACCACGAGTGTGTTTTATTTTGCAATCAGAAGAGAATTATAAAAAGTATGCCATTTGGTTTTAAAAAATCAGATTTCTGAGCTTAGCCGAGAAGGCGGATGCCCAGATCTAAGACAATTTTGTGATGCGCCTGGAACCGCGGGCGGGTCTTGTTGCCAGCGGTCGTGTGAATGACCTCTTTTTGACTGTCTAAACTAAGGTGACCAGACGTCCCGCTTTTGGAGGGACAGTCCCGATTTTTAACCATTTGTCCCGCGTCCCGCGGCGTTTTTAAAAAGTCCCAATTTTTGGAAAGAGACATATGTACTACTCTTTGAAATATTTAAGTAATAAAAAAAATTTTAAAAAAAAGAATCCCCCCCTTCCCCCCCGGTCAGTGGTGTCCCCCTTTTACCAATGTTAAAATCTGGTCACCTTAGTCTAAATAAGGCTTTATTTCACTTTTATTTTTAGAAAGCTTAAAATAAAGACTTCTGGGTTGTCCATTCTTTTCTTTCGTCCTATTGTTTCCTGGCACCATCACTTCTACTGAGGCCTGGTTTTAAGGCCTGTGGTTCCATTAAAAGTTTATGCCATTTTAAAAATTCTCCAGCTGCTTTTAAATTTATCTTTTTTTAATTAAATTTATTAGGATGGCATTGGTTAATAGGTCGCACAGGTTTCAGGTGTAGATTTCTATGTTACAAGCTCTGTATATTGCACTGTGTGCCCAACACCCAAAGTAACTTTTTTGTCTTTGGTTTTAGCAGTTTGTCTGTGATGGGACTTTCTGTGGTTTCTTCATATTTATCCCACTTAGGATTTTTAGCGCTTCTCCAGTCTGTGGCTCGGCGTCTCTTTTTGGTTTGGGGATTTTTCAGCTATCATCTCCGCAGACATTGTATCTGTCCCACTCTTTCTCTTTGGCCCTTCTGGGACTCCAATTATACGTACAGAGGACCTACTCAAGTCTCTAGTTTCTTGTGCTTTCATCCAGATGTTCATTAATTCTCTCTTTAGTTATATTTAATCTACTTTTGCATCTATTCACAGTCTGATTTCAATATTTTTTCAAATATAAATTTTCTGTTTTATTTTTTTATAGTTTCTAGTTCTCTGAAAAAGAAATTCCATCTCATCCTTTCAATTCTTTGAACATATTAAGCTGAGATGTGTTTGTTTTCAAGTCTGCTCCTGCCTGCTCTGTCACTGCCTCTCCTCTCTGGTTTCAGTGGGTTTGTGTGCTTGTACACCTAGTCAGTTAGGTGCTGCCTCTTGTGTAGGAAGAATTGAAGAGATCATTTGAGCTCTGCAGGATGTCATCTCTCCATGGAAATTTACTTTTGTTCTCAGCAGGGGGCACTAATAATCTCTTAATCAAAGTTACCTCTGTTAGAGCCTATTAGCTCCCAGGTCACCCTCACTCCTAGGATGCTGCCCTTCAAGGTATGGCCCTAGGACTAGAGAGTCCTCTGGAGACTTTTCTCCTGGGCAACCCTAAGCTCAGGTCATTGACTCCTGCTCCTAGTCATCTGCTGAACGTTCAATGTAGCTCTTGAGCTGTCAGCAGCCAACTCCGGAATCAGCAAATGTCTTCTTAGAAAAGATGGCCCCAGGTACTTATCTTTTATCTGCATTACTTGGTGGCTCTTTAATGCCTTTAAGTAGGTGTTTTTATTTTACACTTGAGGCCCAGTGCATGAATTCGTGCACCAGTGGGGTCCCTCAGCCTGGCCTGCAGGATCAGACCAAAACAGGCTCTCCGACATCCCCTGAGGGGTCCTGGATTGCGAGAGGGTGCGGGGCAGGCTGAGGGACCCCACCGGTGCACAATCAGGGCCAGCAAGGGGCGTAGGAGGGCTCCAGGGTGTGTCCAGCCCATGTCGCTCAGTCTCGATCTACTGGACCCCAGAAGCAAGCTAACCTACCAGTTGGAGCGTCTGCCCTCTAGTGGTCAGTGCATGTTATAGCGAGCAGTTGAGTGGACTTAGCATCTCATTAGCACACTAATGGCCCAGTGCATGAATTTGTGCACCTGTGGAGTCCCTCAGCCTGGCCTATAGGATCGGGCTGAAACTGGCTCTCCAACATCCCCTGAGGGGTCCTGGATTGTGAGAGGGCACAGGCCAGGCTGAGGGACCCCACAGGTGCACGATCAGGGCCAGGGAGGAACTGGGGAGGTTGGCCAGCCAGGGAGGGACTGCAAGAGGGCTCCAGAGCATGTCTGACCCGTCTTGCTCAGTCCTGATCAGCCGGACCCCAGCAGCAAGCTAACTTACCGGTTAGAGTGTCTGCCCCTGGTGGTCAGTGCATGTCATAGAGAGCGGTTGAGCAGCCTTAGCATATCATTAGACCCCATGTTACACCTTAGCATGTTACGCCTTGATTGGTTGAATGGACGACTGGACACTTAACATATTAGGCATTTATTATATAGGATTTTACCTAGCTTTTCTGGTTTTCCTTGGGGAGAAGATTGGTTTAAAAACATAGCCCACTGTTTGCTAAAAAAAAAAAAAAAAGAATTTCCTGAATTTTTTTTAAATACTTAATTTCCCTCTGGGGAAATTCTGCTGATAATTAAATTCATTAAAATTGGGTTAACACACAATTCTTTAAGAATATATTCATTGCATGAAATAAGTGGGAGATGTACTTGGAGAACTTTTTTCGAGGGTTCTCAAAACACAGACATTCTTTTTTTCCCCTAGAAGACACTTCATAAAGATGTGTTAAAGAATGAATGAATGCTCTAATCAGTGTGGCTCAGTGGATAGAGCATCGGCCTGCGGACTGAAAGGTCCCCGGTTCAATTCCAGTCAAGGGCATGTACCTTGGTTGTGGGCACATCCCCAGTGAGGGGTGTGCAGGAGGCAGCTGATCGATGTTTCTCCCTCATCTATGTTTCTAACTCTCTATCCCTCTCCTTCTTCTCTGTAAAAAATCAATAAATATATTTTTCAAAAAAAGAATGAATGAATAAATCAATATCCTAGTGGGTGTGACAATTTTGTCTAATTACAACCAATCCTATACAAAATCCAATGAATGAATTAGCCTTCTTACTGTCCACCCTCCAACCACCAATACTTCTGACTTCTAACAGTCAGTTTTCTGTACATGTCTTAAAAGCACAAACTTGATCACTCATCCCCCTGATGAAAATACAATACTGGCTTCCCTGTGATCTTAGAATAAAGTCCAGAATTCTCACCATGGACTCCACTATCTTCAACCCCATCACATGCCACATCCTCCTCTGTTCACAAAAATTGAGCTCTTCTCTGCCCCAAGGCCCTGCCCTTCTTCCCAGGGTCCTCCTCCTTCCCTCCCACCCCACCCACATCTCTCAGAAAGGCCTTCCAGGTTCCTCTCAGGTTCCCATTGGCTAAGCTTCCTGTATGCCACCTCGCTCCATCTGCGATGCAGACTGTCTGTCCTGCAAGGCCCTGGTCCTGGTCGGCAGTGATGCATCTCTCTCCTCTCCGTCCCCAGCACGTGAGCAGCAGGACATGGGGTGTCCGTCATTCTTACTGCGATGATCTTAGCACAGAGCCTGCTGTCTACCCCCAGCAAGTACTCAGTCGGTAACGGAACGAGTAACCCCAAACAATGGAATGTTATTCTGCCATGAAAAGGAAGGAACCTGAAAACACTCAGCTTGGTGAAAAAGCCAGACACAAGGTCGCAGAAGGCAGGGTTTTATTTACAGGAAGTGTCCAGAGAGGAAAATCCCTAGAGACAGAAAGTAGGTCAGTGATGACCAGGGGCTGGCGAGTAGGAGGGGGCTCACGGCTAAGGGACACAGATTTCTCTCGGATGATGGCAATGCACCAGAATTAGATTCCAGACAGTGCACAACTATGAACAAACAAAACCCCTGACTTGTGTATCTTTAAAGTGTGAGTTTTATTGTATGTGACTCATCCTATCTAATAAAAGAGTAATATGCAAATTAGGCATCACTCCATGACAAAGATGGCCACCCCCATGGCCACAAGATGGCAGCACCCAGTCTGGCTCAGCCCTGAAGTGGTCAGGCCTGTTAGCCAGGCAGGTGGTGGGGGAGGCAGGGGGGCCAGGGGGCAGAACAGGTGATCAGAGGAGGCTGGGGGTCCCCTGCCCAGGCCTTCACTAGAGGCCTTCACTAGAGGCTTCAGGCATGGGCAAGTTCAAGGGTGGAGCCAGTGATCGCTGGGGCCTGGGCTCCTCAGAGCCAGTGATCAAAGGGGCAGGAGCAGAGCCTGCAATCACAGGGGTCTGGGCACTGGTGGGACCAGCAAAGCAGGGGTCTGGGGGTCGCCTGCCCAGGCCTGCAGCCTTGGCCAGAGGCAGCCAGTGGGGCAAGGGCAGAGCCGGCAATGGCAGGGGGCAGGATCTGAGCTGGTGATTGCAGAGGCCTGGGCTCTGTGAAGCCAGCAATCGGAGGGGTTTGGGGTCTCCTCCCCAGGCTTGCATCCTTGGCCAGAGGTTACAGGCCTGCGCAAGGGTGGAGCTGGGATTGGAGGGGCAGGGATGGAGCTGGTGATCAGAGTGAACTACAGAGGAAACACCTTTTCTTAATGCTCATTGGCTAAGCTTCCTGTATGCCACTGGTAATATTCTTAGTAACTTGGGTAATAAGAATCCCTAAAGACAATCTAGGGTTTTTCTACCACACTCCTGGAGAAAAAAAAAATGAAGGTCCACTGCTGGAGGGCTAAAAAATGTCATATCCTGCCCTAGCCGGTTTGGCTCAGTGCATAATGCCTCAGCCTGCTGACTGCAGGGTTTGGGTTCAATTGTGACCAAGGGCATGTGCCTAGGTTGCAGGCTCCTCCCTGGCCAGGGCTCAGGTCAGGGCTCATGCAGGAGGCAACCAATGGAAGTGTTCCTCTCACTTTGATGTTTCTCTCTGTTTTCCTCTTCTCTTCCACATTCTCTAAAAATCAATGGAAACATACCTGCAGGTGAGGATAAAAAAAAAAGAAAGAAAGAAATGTCATATCCTATGAAAGACACATCTTGAAAATGCCTAAAGAAAGTTGTCATTTTTTCATGGTGAAGGGACTGGAGTCTGTGTTGATGAAAACACCTTGGTGGCTGTGGTGACTGGCAGTGGCTGCAGCAGTGGGGTGATGGGGCTGGTGGCTTCCCCTGATTAGCCTGGTTGCCTCCCACAAAGGGAGGCCAGACTGTGGCTTAGGCCTGCTCCCCAAGGGGATCAGGGAGCTGGCCTAGGCTGTCAGTAGGACACCCCCTGAGCGCTCCCAATATGTGAGAGGGGGCAGGTTGGACTGAGGAAACCCCCCCAAGTGCACAAATTTCATGCACTGGGCCCCTAGTTCTATATAATAAAAGGGTAATATGCAAATTGTCCCCTCGACCAGAAGTTCAACCAGAGTTCTACCAGAGGGTGAGGTCAGCCAGCCAACTGCCCACAGCCCATACCCCTGGCCAACCCAGCCCAATTGGTCCCAATCTTGGTGGGCCGGCTGGACCCTACCCATGCACGAATTTGTGCACTGGGTCTCTAGTAAAAGCATAATATGCTAATTTGACCAGACAGCCAAACACCTTCTGGACATCCTTCCAGATGACCTTCAAGACAAAGCCAGGGCTACCACCCTGGCTGCAAGGGCTGAGGGCAGCCACCCCAGCTGTGAGGGCTCAGCCGCTTGCACGAATTTCATGCATCAGGCTTCTAGTATTTCATTAAAAATATATTCCTGTGTGCCCAGCCAGTGTTGCTCAGTGGTTGAACGTCAACCTATGAACCAAGAGGTCACTGTTTGATTCCTGGTCAGGGCACATGCCCTAGTTATGAGCTTGATCTCCAGTAGGGGGCATGCAGGGGGCAGCCAATCAATGATATATACAAGCATGTGTGGGGACACATGGGTGAGAAGGGCTGTGGCCAGGTTTCCCTTCTGGTTTCCCTCTGCAAACCTCTGTAAACACCTCCTCCTGGGACACTGGCTGTGCCCCTGGGGGAGGTATTACTGGGCCAACAGAGGATGTGCCAATGTCCCCTGCAGACTTCATCACTAGTTCATGGACGGAAAAACTGAGGCACCTGCTGAGGGAGGGAGTGGGCTGTTCACCCAGCCCCCAGCTCTGAAATGAAGCCAGTCACTCCCCTCGCGCATGCCCCCCAATTTACCCATCTGACCCTGAGTCCCCATGCACAGCCTCCCCTCTCAGGGCTGTGTCCCATGTGCCTCCTCAAGCTCTCATGACACACCTTCCCTACACTCGGCTGGGCCAGGCCCTATTTGTCCCTGTGTGTCCTCCAGTTCCCAGCACAACCCACTCCACGTGAGGCTCAGCAAACACCAGGCAGTGCCATGGCTCCAGTGCCTCGGAGAGCACCGACTCAGGCCCCACATGCTGCCCCCCTGCTCTTCTTGCTTCTCTCAGACCCCAGTGCTCCCCCACTGTGAGAGGAGGCAGTCTGAACAGCTGGCCTCAGTGGACCAAACGCTAGGAGAGACCCTTCGGTGGTTCCACCGGGGCAGTGCACCCTCTGACGATTGGCAGCCCCGGGGGGTGGGGAATGGTGTGCCTTACACCCGAGGCTCCAGAGGATCTGCAATCGACCAGTGATGTCTGTCCTGAGTGAGCAGGTGTGGCAGCAGCCCTTACACAAACCTTTCCCTCTGAGCAGCTCTCTCTGTTCCAGGCACCTACGTGATGACAGTCACGGCCAATGATGCTGACGACAGCACCACAGCAAACGGGATGGTGCGATACCGGATCCTGACCCAGACCCCACAGAGCCCGTCCCAGAACATGTTCACCATCAACAGCGAGACGGGGGACATTGTGACAGTGGCCGCCGGCCTGGACCGAGAGGTGAGGTGGGCGCCATGGCCGAGGAGAGACTGAGTCAGCTCTGGTGGGGTCCCCTGAGCCCTCTGTTCCACAGAGGACATCAGAGCTCCAGCATGACCTCTCCAGTGGGACACAGTTCAGAAGCAACAGGATGCTGGCCCCAGGATGCGTGTCCTGGTGCCTGGGACAGACACAGGATGTGTGTCCTGGTGCCTGGGACAGACCCAGGATGCGTGTCCTGGTGCCTGGGGCAGACCCAGGATGCGTGTCCCAGGAACCTGGGACAGACCCAGGATGCGTGTCCTAGGAACCTGGGACAGACCCAGGATGCGTGTCCTGGTGCCTGGGACAGACCCAGGATGGGTGTCCTGGCGCCTGGAACAGACCCAGGATGCATGTTCTGCTGGCCCATGTGGTTTGGATGACAGTGGGGACCCCAAGTGCCGTGAGCCTGGACCTCAGACTCGGCAAACCTGCCGGGTCTTGTCTTAGCGTGCTGTCTCCCCGTGCTTCCCAAATCAACGCCCGTGTAAATGCCAGGATGTGGCATGGAGAGAGCTGCCAGCCCCACCCTGGGAAATGCGGGAGCCTGGCAGCCACAGGGAATGTGCTGCCTAGTGGCTCAGCAGGAGTTAGGGCATCCTCAGCTGCCCTCAGGGCCATGGGCACGTCAGAGGCTTCTCTAGACCAGCACCTGCCTCTGTGCAGTGGGTGCAGCCTCGCCAGCCTCCTGGGCTCTGCCGGGGTGGACAGAGGCCCTGCGGCCCGCCAGGACTGGCAATGACGGTGTGGGTAGGGCTTCATGGGGGAGGTGGGCCGGGACCCTGGACTCAGGGGGCCTCGGCCAGTCCGGGCATCTCCATCTCGTGCCTGGAGGCCCCACCACCCTCCCGCTAGCCATGAGGTGCCTGCTCTGCCCTGTGAGGCCTGCAGGAGCAGGTCAGGAGCCCAGCCTGGCCTCTGGAAGTCTGTTGTCATTAGCAGGGAGAGGGGGGAAGGGGTGTCCTGTGATCTGACCCCAGGGGCCTGCAGTGAGGTCCACCCACACACTAAGCAAACCAAACACCATGCCCCCACTCCCCAACTCAGAGGGCCTAACTGCGGTGGGGAGAAGCTAGAGCAACACCCCTTTCTCCAGGCTGTCACCTGGCCCAGGTGCTTTCACTCCCTTGGGGAGAACAGCTATGGTCTGATAGGGCCTGTGCATACACGCCCTGGGTCACTCACCCCTCCAAGAGGCACAGGCCCTGCTGCATGGAAACTCTTTCCCAGTATGGGCAGGGGGAGATGGGGAAAGGAGGAGGCAGGGAGAGATGGGGAGGGGAG
>PVJC01053256.1:0-10877 GCA_004026665.1 Murina feae | reverse complement strand
AGAGCCACCCTGCCAGCCTCCATCTTGGCTGGGGTAATTTGCATACAGCCGCTCTGATTGGGTGGTGGGTGTGGCCATGAGCAGTGGCTCAGCCAGCCTAGGCAGGCAGTTGCAACAGAAGCCTCTGATTTGCTCTAGCTCCATGGCTGCTGGCCTCCATCTTGGCTGGGCTAATTTGCATACAGCTGCTCTGATTGGCTGGTGGGCATGGCATAGGTGTCTCGGGTAACGGTCAATTTGCATATTACTCTTTTATTATATTAGATGAGACTACCAAGAATCAACTTTCTCTTAATTCAGCAATTAACTTCTATGGGTATACATTTTAATTAACATGTGTTCTAAGGAAAGAGCTTCAGTGGCATGTGGCCTCATATTTAGAAAATGAGATAATCTGCTTCCCTTGATTGTAGGATGTCAGAGCTTCATAGCCCTATTCAACCTGAGACATCGCTGAGTGGTTCCAGGACAGGGCCAGCCAGTGTAGTCCAGGAGTCTCCAAAATAGTGAGACAGAATATCAGGCCAGATCAGGATTCTGGGCTAAGTCATGCCAACAAACTTATCTAAGCAAAACTGGGAAAGATGAATATAGTTAAACTTTCTGGAAGTGAGGCTTAGGTGGAGTAGAGCAGACTCAAATCCTGAATAAGTCTGTCACTGGGATACTCTTAGAGATGTCACAAGTAAGGTGGGTATCAGTGACAGTACAGTCTAAGTTGCTGTTAAAACTAATTCTCCACACCCTTGATAGCATAGCTTAAATCAGAGAGAAGTGTTTTGGAGTATGTGTGTGTGTGTGTGTTCACATGTGTCTGTTTAATACTTACGTGGCAATTCAAGGGTAGTCAGGGCTGGTGTACCTCTGCTCACACAGCCATCCAGGGACTGAGGCTCCTCCAGTCTTACTGCTGTGTTCTTCTCAGTATGCAAACTTTCATGCCATGGTCCAGGATGACCGCTCTAGCTCTCACCATCATATACACACCCCAGGTAAGGGGAAGAGGAATGGTTACATGAGCATATTTCCATTTCTTTTAGAGTAGTGGCACACATCAGTTCTGCCTAGATTTCATTAGCCAGAAATGTGTAATATGGTCACAACTACATGCAAGGGAGACCAGGAAGTGTCTCTAGGAAGGAGAGCAAAGTGGGTAACAGCCCACTGTTAACTCAGAATCAGTGTGCCTGCTCCCACCATTTACTGCCTAAATGACCTTTGGTAGGTTATTTCACTTTCATTTGCCGCAGTAGCCTGGCCTGTCAATGGGAGAATGAAAGTCTCAATTCACAGGTTTTGGTAAGAAGGTAATGAGACAGTACTTAGCACAGAGCATGCCTTATAGAAAATGTTATATGTGTAAGCTTTTGTTATAACTAACATTTGGAAACAGCCTAAGTGCCCATCAGCAGATGAGTGGATTAGAAAACTGTGGTACATCTACACAATGGAATACTATGCTGCTGTAAAAAAGAAGGAATACTTACCAGTAGCACAGATGAAACTGGAGAGCATTATGCTAAGTGAAATAAGCCAGTCAATGAAAAAAAAAAATACCACATGATCTCTCTCATTTATGGGTAATAAAGAACATTATAAACTGAAGAACAAAAATAGATACAGAGGTAGAGCTGCATCGAACAGATGGTCAAACTATAGCGGGAAGGCTGGGGAGGACTTGGCAGGGGAGAGATCAACTGAAGGACTTGTATGCATGTATATAAACATAATCAATGGACACAAGACACTGGGGGGAGGGGTGGAGGGGGTAGGTCAAGGGGAAAAAATAGAGACTTATCTAACACTCTTTGTAATACTTTAAGTAATAAAACAAAATTAAAAAAATAATTTGTAGGCTATTTAAAAGGGGTGGTGCATCAGGATAAATAACTTTCCACTACCCACAGCAGCCATACAAACTCTTCTTTCTACAGGTTTACCTTTGAAGCAGAGTTTAAATCAGATAGAATTCCTATTCTTCCTTTGGTCTCACTAAATGTTTTTAGATCCTGGAAGAACAATAACTAGTCCTTATAAACACACCAAAGAATTATCTTTATTAGATGCTAAAAATTTCTGTATCTTTGCTGAGCTAATTGAGTAAGAAATTGATGCTATGAAAGTCATCAAGAGAAAATATATGTAATACCTTAAGCTAATATAGCTATTTTGTTTTGTTAATCTAACACGGTAGTCTACTGTCTGAAGTAATGGTGAAATCATTTATGTGAATGGGATGCATATTTATACTTTAATGCAGAAGAAGGCAAATATTTCTACAGGATTTTCTGTTTACAATCTAAGGCACTATGACATGCTGTCCATTGGAACCAATATTTTCCTCCAGAGGGGATAAAAGAAACAGGGTTGCCTGTTTAGGGGTTGTTCTTTGCTTACTTGGTTTTGTTTTAAAATTGTATCATGCTAGCTGCTCTCTATAACTTGATTGTCAAAGTTAAAAGTGTACCATTTAATAAGGAAAGTTATGGATTTATTCTTCCTGATGGATCTAAATCCATGCAAAAATTAATATAATCTACTCTTGTTCCCCAAATAAACCCAAACCATTACCTGTATTAGAAATTTTTCTCTCTTTTCTGCTTTTCTGAGTCAGGTTGCAATATCAAATGCATTAATCATGTTTAGTGAATAGGTAATTATTATACACTAGAAGGCTGGGACATGGAATTTGGGTATGGGTAGGGTCCCTAGGCCTGGCTGGTGATCAGGGCTGATCAGGACTTTCAGATTGCCAGCCAGCGCCTTCTTTCTGGCTGCCAGCCAGGGCCTTCCTTCATTCTGTGCCACCCCCTGGTGGTCAGTGCACATCATAGTGAGTGATTGAACTCCTAGTCTCCTGGTTGAATTACTGAGGGGACAATTTGCATATTAGACATCTAATATAATAAAAGAGTAATATGCAAATTGACCGTTACCCAAGACACCTAAGCCACGCCTCCCAGCCAACCAGAGCGGTTATATGCAAATTAGCCCAGCCAAGATGGAGGCCGGCAGCCATGGAGCTAGAGCAAACCAGAGGCTTCTGTTGCAACTGCCTGCCTAGGCTGGCTGAGGCTCTGCTCATGGCCACGCCCACCAGCCAAGCCATGCCTCCCAGCCAATCAGAGTGGCTGTATGCAAATTAACCCTGCCAAGATGGAGGCTGGCAGGGTGGCTCTGCACTGGGAGCCTCCATGGCTGGCATAGCTGTGCCAGGTGTGTCAGCTCAGTGGAGGGGCGGGTCCGTCCTGGGGCCTCCTCGGGGCATCCAGGAGCACCCGTCTGGGGTCTGCTGCCTGGCTTCGCCCCCCAGGGGCCTCCCCGGGGCATCCAGAAACGCCTGTCCTGGGTCCACTGTCTGGCTCTGCCTCAGGGGCCTCCATGGGGTGCCCAGGAACGCCTGTCCTGGGTCTGCTGCCTAGTGCCCCGGGAGCCTCCACAGGGCGTGCGGGAGCATTTGCTGCACAGTGCGGAGAATCCAAAGCCAGTCCACTGCCCGGCTCCACCCCGGGTGTGTTTGCTCAGCAGCAGGGCCCCACCAAGGGATCATGCACCAGCGTCCGCCCCTGGCTCGCCACACAGCTCTGCGTTAGGTGTGTCCCCTCAGCGTTGGGGGCCCACTAGGCGTGTGCAATTTTGGACCCTCCGGTGAGAAATGTGTAGGCCTGCATTCACCAGCCCTCCCACCCCCCAGTGCACAAACCCTGAAGGGACTGTGGGCAGCCTGAAAATGGCCCTCAGCCCAGGCTGGCCAGGCATGCCAGCAGGTGGACATCTCCCCTGAGGTGTCCCAGACTGCAAGAGGGCACAGGCTGGGCTGAGGGACCCCCACCCTCCGAGTGCATAAATATTTGTGCACCGGGCCCCTAGTGTGTGTGTGTGTGTGTGTGTGTGTGTGTGTGTGTGTGTGTGTGTATATATATATATATATATATATATATATATAGAGAGAGAGAGAGAGAGAGAGAGAGAGAGAGAGAGAGGTGTTACTTGTAAGATAATAGTAAGTGACAATGCTTGTGGCAAATTGAAAGTGCATGTTTGGGCTGATAATGATTAAACCAAACAGAAGCAAGACAGTAAAACCATAACATCCCTCCTGACCAGCCCATACCCCCAACACACACTCTTTGGTGCTCCAAATTCTGGTCAAGGAAACTGTCGTAAGCCTGGCTATGTGTCTTTTTCTTTCGTCAATACTAAGCTGAAGAGCTATCATTCTTCTTGATTACTTTCTCATGGTCTTTTCTCACTTTAAATTATGCTATTAAAATTTAAGCCTGAGAATTTTACCAATATTTTGCTAAAGTAAATAATTGAGGTTAGAATTAGCTTGCCAGTTTCAGAAGTCTTTTTTTTTTCTCTCTAAAATATATTTAAGAAAATGTCATTTCACTGCACCCTTAAAGTAAAGTTAATGCTTAGCATTTGATAGGTGATCCATGCATGCACATTGAATGAAGGAATACCTGACTTGCTTTGACAAATAATAAGAGCCATTTGTAATTACTGCATTCATCACTTTGTAAACAAATTACATGTAGCTGAAGAGCTTTGAAGCAGCTAGTGTTGTTGAAGTACTACTTACACTATTGATTTGCTCTGAAATCCTTTTCAAAACTAATATTAAAGGAAATTAAATCCAATATAATTCTAATTAATGTATTAGTGTGGATAGATTTCTGGTGAGTGAAGTATTTTTAATACTGTATTTCACCATTCCTAAAAATCTCTTTTGTTCAATGTCTTTATATTATACAAAGAGCTAGATTTTCAGAAACACAAATGTAGGATAATGCTTCACAAAAGAATTGACTATTAAATTTCGTTGGTTGACTCATATAATCTTCTGTATTTCTTCTCTTCTGATTTCCTTTCTTATTTCCACAACCACTTGTTAAAGTATGTGTTAAGATAACTTACTATTGAATGAAAAATATGGTAGTCTTAACTCTCACATAAGTAACTCATTGTCTAGAAGGGTTACTAGAGTAAAAGTGAAGATATTTCATTTGACGATATTTCATATTAAGATATTTATACTCAGCCCTAACTGGTTTGGCTCAGTGGATAGAGCATCGGCCTGTGGACTCAAGGGTCCCAGGTTCGATTCCGGTCAAGAGCATGTACCTTGGTTGTGGGCACATCCCCAGTGGGGATTGTGCAGAAGGCAGCTGATCGATGCTTCTCTCTCATCGATGTTTCTAACTTTCTATCCCTCTCCCTTCCCTGTA
This sequence comes from Murina feae, assembly GCA_004026665.1. Lineage (NCBI taxonomy): Eukaryota > Metazoa > Chordata > Mammalia > Chiroptera > Vespertilionidae > Murina > Murina feae. The sequence continues at coordinate 5,643 of PVJC01053256.1, read as the reverse complement.
AAAAAAATCAATAAAATATATTTAAAAAAGATATTTATACTCAACTTATGAATGTTTAAACATAGAATAGTTTATCTTTGTGTCTCATTTTCATGACTTGATACCTAACATTTATGAGCATATTAAATCACGTTACTTACTAGTTATTGAAAAGTTGCCATAATGATATTAGGACTCCATGTAAAATTCTAGTCCATTTAGAAATTTATCAACTGCATAAAACATACCTTACATCTTCCTGAATACTCTTGTGCACTGCCATGTTGTATATGCCAGCGTAAATGGAAACCTAACACATTTTGTGCTGCTCTCTTTATTATCAGTTCAACCAAATTCTATTGATGTATGTGGAAGCAAAAGAGAAAGGTTTTCAGTGTGTCATGGCAACATTTCAGTGGAGAAGATAATGAGCCATGGTATAGTATGGATTATCAGACCCAAGGCTCCTGCAGTATTGGTCAGGGTAACTGTGGTGATACGCAATTTCAATGTCAGTTAGGGCATCATCCCAATACACAAAGGTTGCAGTTTTGATCCCTGGTCAGGTCATATACAGGAATCACAATAAATGCATAAATAAGCAGAGTAACAAAGCTTTCAATCTCTCTCTCTCTCTCTCTCTCTCTCAAACCAAAAACTAAAACTTATATTTAAAAAAAGAAATTCCAAGGTCAGTGGCTTAATACAACCCAGGTACGTTTCTCACTTGTATCACTGTCTGATGTGGGTCGAGCCATTCTGCTGGTGGCTGTTCTTCAGCAGTGACTCAGGAATTCAGTTTCCCTTCCAGCTGCACAGACGGAAAAGAGGGTTAGGAACTCACACATGTGTTTAACGAGTATCTGTTTCCTGAGGTGTCACCTCACTTTTGCTATAGGTGAGAACTAAGCAATGTAGTCTCAGTCCTGAAAAAATAATATCTTGGGTTGGTATAGGACAAAAAGTACCACTGACTGTTCCCCAAAGGACTTCTCTTCTCCACATCCTTTTATAAATCTTACTACATAGAGGACCTCCACTGAATGGTAGTCTTTTTTTAATATCTCTTTAAAATATACTATCGATCCCTGTAATAGAAACTTACCAGCTTTATATGCTGGTCAGATTTCTGATTCTCTACAAAGAATTTATGATATTTAAGAGATAGCGTTTTCTATTTTGTGTTATATGAGTGCCCAAAGATTAGAATATATAGAAAGTAAAGTGAAGACCATAACAACAAATCTTGACTTATGATGATCTGAAACCAACGACAGCTGAGAAAATCTCTCAAGGAGAATGTACTTCTACTCAGAGTGTGTGTAGTGAAGGGTCTTGGCTAAGAAAGTGGCAGAAATTAGGAGGCAATGTCTAAAACCCTAAGGTTGTAGGGATGTTTAGAGATTGTATACTTCACCCTTTTATGTTGAAGATCAGGTGAATGAACTCAAGCTGATGCGGGGTTGGGTGTCACTGGGTAGGCCAAGGGAGCCTCAGTCTGATACTAGGGACCAAGTTCTTGTCATGGAACAAGAAAGAATTCGAGTGTGACAGAAAGATTTATGAAGGTGCAATAAATCTATTAAGTGATAGGCTGTGCTTAAAAAGTGAGAGCAGGTGACCTCGGAGAACAAGAAGTGCTGATGGGATCCAGGTGGATGGTTTTTATTAAACGTTGGCAAGGTGCATGGGTACGGTGGTCCTAGGCTTCTGACATTGGTGGGGTGACTGCTGGACTGGCTAGTTTTTGTCCCTCCTCTTTAGATAGCAATTTCTTTTTTGGTCATCCAGAGAGTCATGGCAATTGGGGGGTGGTGCAAATTTATTATAAAGATATTATGGCCCTTTTGGTCACTTTTAGGTCTGTATGGCTATTGAATCTGGTTGAGAACAGTTTTGTTTGTCTCAATCTAAGGAAATTGGGGAGGAGGAAAGGGGGAACAGGTAGTTAGTTACGGTCAGGTCTTCCATGTTCCAGCCAAAGTGGAAAGGGGGCGAGGAAGAGCTTGAGGCTTTTGTTCCATTTCTGACTTCCCTGCCTCAAAACCATGATGAGCTACACATAAACGTCTTTAGAACTTCTAATTTCAATTTGTTTCCTTAAATATGTCATCAGGTATTCTTTCTTCACTGTTTTACATATTCAGTAATGTGGCCTAACTTCCCCCTATTGCCTTCCCCCAACTTCAAGAGCTTAGAATGAGGAGCATTGATTTCCTGGTTAACAGGTCAGCTCTACTTCAGTGGGGCTTGGCCTCATGCTATGGGTTAGAATTAGGTCTTCTCCATGGCTTCCTAAGGTGTGCTCTTCTCTTTCTCTGGGAGGACCATCAGACACAAGAGGGCAAACGATTAAAAACCACTGCTGGCATTAGTCCTTCCCTTTCATCAGGCAAAGCAAGTCACATGGGCAACTTCCAATTCACTGGGGCTGGGGAGGTGGGAAAATATTTACTCAGAACAATCCAGGCTCTCACGTTCTCAGTCAGGCCAGGATTTCGATACTGTTTAGGGCAGCGGTTCTCAACCTGTGGGTCGCGACCCCTTTGGGGGTCGAACAACGCTTTCACAGGGGTCGCCTAAATACATCCTGCATATCAGATATTTACATTACGATTCATAACAGTAGCAAAATTACAGTTGTGAAGTAGCAACGAAAATAATTTTATGGTTGGGGGTCACCACAACATGAGAAACTGTATTAAAGGGTCGCGGCATTAGGAAGGTTGAGAACCACTGGTTTAGGGTAAAGGCTAATTTGTTGTAACAAAAGCGTTACTGTGATTCAAACAATACTGACAATTATTTATTCTGATAACAATTTACATATTTGTAGGGAATGAACGCGGGTAGAAATCCCTTCAGAGAGGAGGAATTATGTAGAAAACAGTCCTTCCACAAGAAAACCAGAAAAACTTTAAAAACTTGTCTTAGGCCACCAATTTTCAATGTTTTTACTCTGTGATTACCTAGCTAAAATGATTGTCTATTTGCTATTGCAGCAAGAAACAGCTAAGTGTTTACAGTCTTCCTTATGGGAGACCATGTATAGACCAAATTTTAGCATCTGACCAAATCAAAAGTTTGACTGAAGTTACATAATAAGTTGCCGCATGTTTCTAAGCTTATGTCATAATTTTATCTACACAATGGCTGCCATATTATCTGGGTTGTGCCCCAAGTTATTGGAAATACTGTGTTTTCCCCTCTTCAGAGCTTAGAAATTCCATTTCGGAACTATTACTGTAGATCGAATTGCTGTCAGCCAGGAAACTGCAATTTCCTGTCACTTGAATTACGACATTGAGTTTTCAGGCAATAAACAAATTTCACTAGAAGATGCAAGCTTTTTTTCTACTTATCATTAGTACCTAAGACTATGTACACTTTATACTGTTCCATCTCCATTACATGTACAGTTATTGGCTCAGAATGATATAACCTTCCTTGTGTCCTTCAATCTTGAATGGATCAAGTCCAATAATTTTGAATAAATCAAGTTCAAACTTCCTGCTGAAAACCCAAGTATGATCTTATAATTGTGTGCTGCAGAGCCAATTTATCTGATAGAGACAAATAACCTAGCATTTCCAGTCTACAGAAACGAAGCGGAACAGCCATGTTGCAGGAAACATAGTGTTTTTCCTGCTGTTTTTATGTCGCCTGCATGTCACAGGTTGGAACGACCCAGGTTTACACTAACTTAGTTTGTGAATCATAGTGCAATTAAAAACAAAACAAAACACAAAAAGCACCTTTTCCTGGATACTTGGTATATAAGAGAAAAACTTTAAAAAATGTATTTCTTTATTGATTTCAGAGAAGAAGGGAGAGAGAGATATATATAGAAACATCAATGATGAGAATAATTGATTGGCTGCCTCTTGCATGCCCACTATTGGGAATCGAGCCTGCAACCCAGGCATGCGCCCTTGGCCAGAATCGAACCTGGGATCCTTCAGTCCACAGACCAACACTCTATCCACTAAGCCAAACCGGTAGGTCAAGAGAAAAACTTTTTTTTTTTGTCTTACAAAATTAGGTTGCAGTTTCTAAAGAGTAATTCACAAAAGTTGTGTTATTTGATTATTGATTTTCTGGTTCTCTGCAACACCACAAAAAGGGATGCATTTCTGTGTGTGTGTGGGGGGGCATTTATGGAACAACCAATAGCACTGAGACCCTGTTTAATTATATGCGGCCAAAATCAGATGAGGCATAATGCTTTCTTGAGGTTTACTTGATGGATCCCAAGTCCTTGGCGGAGGGGATGAGCTGGGAACTCAGTATAGGGGGCAGAGCAGAGCATTATGTATCTTTTCTCTTCCTGGGTCCTAGAACAATCTCTGAGACAGGATGCTCTGGAAAAAACATCCAATATAATAAAAACCTAACATGCTAAGTGTCCCACTATTGGACTGACCAGTTGCTATGACATGCACTGACCACCAGGGGTCAGGTGCTCCAACCAGTAGGTTAGCTTGCTGCTGGGGTCCGGCCAATGGGGACTGGGCCAGCCAGGCCGCACACGCCCTTGAGCCCTCCCACCTTCCTTCCTCGGCCCGATCATGCACCGGTGGGGTCCCTCGGCTTGGCCTGCACTCTCTCGCAATCCAGGACCCCTAACAACCGAAAAAGAGACCTCACCCTGGAACTTAGTCAAACGCCACCTCTGGGGAGGCCCCAGCTCTGCATAAAAACATTGGCTAAGGTCCCATAGTTGGATGTTGGTTGATTGATTTATGTGTTATAAATGTTTTACATTCTGTGAAGTCTCACTATTGTTTTTTTGTTTAACATCTTAATTTTTGTTGTAGACTAAGGGTTAAGAAGAGCAGAGTGAATAAGAAGAAAGAATACATAAAATTAACTTCTGTGTACTTAACACCTAGCTTTGCCACATTTTAACCTTTATTTTAGAAATATTTTCTTTTTTTAAAATATATTTTATTGATTTTTTACAGAGAGGAGGGGAGAGAGATAGAGTTAGAAACATCGATAAGAGAAAAACATCCATCAGCTGCCTCCTGCACACCTCCTACTGGGGATATGCCCACAACCAAGGTACATGCCCTTGACTGGAATCGAACCTGGGACCTTTCAGTCTGCAGGCCAACGCTCTATCCACTGAGCCAAACCGGTTAGGGCTAGAAATATTTTTAAAGACATGGAATACTGACTGCATCCCTATGAAAACTCCCTTTATAATCCTCCCAAACTCACTTACCTGTCCTTTCCCCAGAAAAAAGCCCTGCTATCTCTGTTTTGGATTGATTGTTTCTTACATGTTTTTATGCTTTTACTGTATTTGTATGTTTTTGTGAATGGTATTTAGTATTTCTTAACATGCTTTAAACTTCTTATAAATGATATCATACTCTATTCTTTTGTGACTCCCTTACTTGATGTATAATTATGTTATTAAGATTTGTCTGTGTGGATATGTGGAGCTTTAGGTCATTCATTTCAATGCTGTAAGCAGTGTCATACTTACATACCGCAATTTACTTTTTAAATTTCTGATACTGGGTATTTAGAATCTTTCTAATTATTTTGCACCAATGCCAAGGATGGATATGCACATGCATGTCTTTTAGTGTGTGGCTTTCTTCCTGGCAATTCGATGGATGTGTCTGAGGGCTGCCGCCAAACTCCTCATTACAA
>PVJC01053255.1:0-10880 GCA_004026665.1 Murina feae | reverse complement strand
AGGGAGCAGGAAAAGGCTGGCCTGACCACGAGGCGGGGTTTTCCCTGCTTTCTGGTGGCTGGAGGAAGATGGGCAGTAGGCAAGCTTGGGAGGCAGGCTGCACCCAGCCCTGGCCACAGCTCAAAAAAGAGAACAACATGCAGGGGAGGGCAAGAGTCTGAGAGATCAACATAGAGGGGGTGCCTGCTCCAAGCCTCCATGGTGTGCTTGGGGGCAGGCCCCCGGCAGGTAGACACACACAGGAGGACTGCTTCGAGCCTCAGATGCGGCTGGGGGCAGGTCTCCAGTGGTGACACACACACACACACACACACACACACACACACAAAAGGCGCCTGGTAGACTGGGGCCATCATAGGACATCCACTGAGGGGTCCCAGACTGTCAGAGGGCACAGGCCGGGCTGAGGGACTCCCTCCACCCCGAGTGCACAAATTTTTGTGCACCGGGCCCCTAGTATTATAATAAATCAAGATACCACATCAATAAAATGTTAAATTTTATTATGTGAAATCAAATGTTAATATGAAATGATAGCACCAAATTACGTTGTTTTTGTTGTTTTGTTTTTGCTCTTACTCCTATTATATTTTAGAAGTAAAATATTTTAAAGAAAAATGATCCAGGTATTTTAGTACCTTTATACTTTTTTCCACTTTTGAACAGGGGCCTCCTGGTTTGACACCATGTGGAAGGAACCATTAAATTCAGCAAGGGGAAATGTCATCAAATACACCTCCCCTCAGGTATGCAGTGTGCCAGTGACTGGCCACATGTCGAGCTGGCGCGTGCATAATTTCACATCCTCTTCCCCTGGCTGTATGACTGTTGCGGAAAGACCAAAAAAACTAAGCGAAGCTCTTTGAAGGAGTGGAGAAAACATGGTTTGAATTACACGCGGTCTCCGGGAAATGTTCCAAATCAGAGCAAAGTAACACTCGGGAGCCCTTCCTTATATATGCTTCCCGAGTTAATCTTATTACAAATGTGTTCCCTCCCTCCAGGCCTTAGAGGAACTGAAACTCCCAACCTCCCTTTCCCCAGGTGTTCCAAAGATTCCACCCATCTTGACAATCTACCCTTTCCCAGGTGTTCCAAGGTTACTGTGTCAGCTAACAATCCACCCTTCCCTCAGGGCAGCGATTCTGCTTTGTTTCGCTAATCCAGTTTTGGTGAAGGAGGCAGTGCCTCAGCTGAAGGTCATTTCCCCCAGAACATCAAGGCTACCTTTGAATTAGCCCTTTTTCCTTCTCATGACAAGTAGAATTGAGATTCCTGTTCAGTTGAGGAAATTCATTTTGAGGGGCAAAGTAATTTGCCCAAGTCACCCAATGGCAGAGTCTGTAGTAATCTCTACTACATGGCTCCTCCTGAAGAATGTGTTGTTTTTCTTTGATTCCTAAGAAATAATCACCTTAATTAGACAATGTTGCTCAACCAAATAGCCCTCAAGGTCACCCTGAACTGTGGTAACTGAGGAGGTTGGATGTAGTTCCAGTGGTGACCAGCAGGTGTTACCATCACTGGTCAGATGCAGCGTGCTGGGTCTGCATTGTTGCACCTGGGACTGCCCCGTATTGTTCTTAGAAATTTTCAACAATTTAAGGGCAAAAGAAAACATCCCAGACAATGAACACCACTCCTTCTTTCATTATGGCTTCCTTCCCACGTAGGGATAACACTTTAGGGGGAGAAATTATATAGACATAGAGCTCATGACGCAAGAGAGTATAAAGAATTCCTAGATTTCTAAAAGAAGTGTTTTAATTAAAAGTGTATTTTTATAGGTACTGAATATAGAGGGAGACACAGGGGGCAGTGCTGCAGACCTCTTCAGGACTAAGCTGTTCAAACACAGACCTCATTTACCCCTGGTTTCGCACTCCGGAAAGCAGGCCTGCCAGAGCTGACTTCGGTAAATTTTGAGTAAATGGATAATGATTAACTCACATCCATGTCTTTGCCCTTTCAGTTCTCACCGGCACCATTTTAACCAAGAGGCGAAGTAACTCATCCAAGTCCCGGTGGCCCTGAGTGGTGGGGAGATGAGTGAACCAGTGTTTCAGGATGGAGATGAGCTTCCTTGTGTTGCATTCTTTCAGGCCAGGCCTCGTCTATGAATGGAAAACTGAGGCAAAATGGAGGCCACAGAGGAGCAGAGGAAAGGGCAGGAGAGCAGGACTTACCTTCCCCGGGTGGGCAGGCCCCTGGAGGCCTGGGAAGTGTCTGGGGTGCGTAGCTGTGTGCAGCAAGGTGAGATGGCCCCACACCACCTTCTCACCTAGTGACCAAGAGTAGCACTCTCAGTGGGAATGAGTGTGTCCCAAAGCCATCATGGGCCTCAGTAGATTAAAGCCATCTCACTTATCAAGGAACATACTTGGGCGAAAGCAGTGGGAAGACAGCGTGTCGGCCTTTATTACTGAGCAAATCCTGGGTCTAATCTCCCTGTGGTGTGCAAGGAGCAACCACAAAGGTCTGCCCTGGCAAATCCCCTCTTCCCCATGCAGAGGGACCCTCACATGGGCCCCTTTCCTGAATTTGGTATATCCCTTTTCAATTAGGAACTCAGGAACTCATTTGTCTTTGTTTTTTTTTTATCCTCACCTGAGGATATGTTTATTGATTATTTTTAGAGAGAGATAAAGGGAAAGAGAGAGAGAAAAGTTGATGGGTTGCCTCCCATATGCACCCTGACCCGTTTTGAACTAGCAACCTAGGTATGTACCCTCCCCAGGAATCAAACCCATGACCTTTTAGTGTATAGGACCACCCTCCAACCAACTCAGCCACTCAGCCAGGGCCTTTGTCTCATTATAGCACCTGGCCAGCAACTGAAATATGTTGCCACGATGAGAAAGGACACAGCAGCACAGTGACCGCAGGCTCGCCCTGTGTCCATCTCCAGCCACTCTGCATCCTGAGGCCCCGTGTGCCTCTCCTCCGCACAGCTGGCTTCAGTGGATTCTGGCCCCAATTCCTGGCTGCTTTGTCTCTGAACTCCAGACTGGTATGTTTTGTTTTTTTTTCTATCTGGGCCAGAGCATACCATTGAGCTTGTTGTACCTGAAGGGAGAGCCACCAAAGCGTCTGACCCTGATCCTGCTTGGGCATGAAGACTGCCCTCAACCTCCTCCTCATGACTTCAGGGTGGGACTGTTCACCTTCCAGGGAAGTTTGGCAGGAGTCGGAATTGCACCCCCGAGGCTGGTAAGGAAAACAGCAAACCCCAGTCCTGCCCTGGCACTTCTGGCTGGTGTGTCAGTCTCAGCTGGCGCTGCCTCTCTCCCCCAGGCTCCTCCCTTTCTGTCTTTTCTGGTCATTGGATCATTATAGATCCTGTTCAGCCCCACCCTACCCTGCTCAGCACTGCCTGGCCCTGGGACTGCCCCTTTCTTGATGTTTAGCAGAATCTGCCTTCCTTCATGTATAAAGCCTCCTTTCTGCTCACTCTTCTCCATAAACAGACACCATGGCTCCTGATATGAAATCCGGGTGTCTGCTGTTTAAAATCCCTGCCCTCACCACCAGCAGGGATGAGCCAGTCTCCTGGGCACTGAGCCAGTCTTTGCATTTGTCCCTGCCTTGTCCCAGTCACCCTCTCCAGCACGGGGCCTCTCACTGGCCTCCTGATTCCCTGACTGTGCACAGCCTCAGCCCTTCGGCCCCCTGCTGGTCCTCACGATTGCTCTCAGGCTTCCCAGAGTTCGAGCCAAATCGTTTCCACTTTCAAATCTGAACCTCACCATAGAGGTGACCTTGAAGGCTACTTTCCTGAAGAGATTGAGGTCACCTGACATGAGATTTTTCAATTCCTCCCCATTGGTCTCACATTTTCTCTGACTTTTCACCCATCCTTTCTCCCACTCTCCCACCTCAAAGAACCCCTACCCCCCAAGGCTTGCCTTTGCACTGGCTCTTAAAGTGAAAGGAACGCAGGTTTTGAAGTTTGTTTGGGGTTCATAGTGGTTTTTTAATTATTATTATTTTTTAAAAATCATTTCAGCACCTGAGACCTTCATTTTTGTTCTCTTGAATGGGTTCACAGGTTTTGAGGTCTGTTTTGGGTTCAAATATTAACTCTACCATCTGTTATAACCATGTGTCTGTGGGAAAATTATTTGACTTTTCTTGGCCTCAGTTTGCTAACCTGTAAAAGGGGGATGATACTCTCCACTTCCTAGTGTGTGTGCATAAAGCATCATACACTGGTTTTAGTAGTCTGGACACAGTGTAGACTTCACTGAAACAAGTGTTCTTGGTGCTACTGCCATCATCAATCACTCCCTGGCACTTCTGGGACTGCTCCATGGACTGGAGCACCTTATCTGCTTCCTGGCTGGTGAACTTGCCATTTAAGTGAGCCTCTCTGAACTCTGATCATCTTGTTTAAAAAATAATTTTAAGAAGGTGTTGACCTCACAGGGCTGCTGTGAGAGACAGTGAGACTAAGCTAAAGAAAGCACATCTCTAGGGCCATTGTGTGTGTTTTCTGGGCCCTGTGTCTGTATGGTTTGTGGTCTACGGAGGCACAAGTATTCCATCCTCCAATCAGCACGTGATGACGGAGCACCTGCGCTGAGCCGGAACCTGCTTTGGGCGCAGCACTGTGGCCGACATTCTTGGTTTTCACCCCATAGACACACATCCCTTTCTTCCTTGTGGCAGGGCTTCAGTTTGTGTTCACGTTAGTGAGTAGGTGCTGCAGACACATGGGCTAGTTCTCTCCAGGGGGAAACCAAGACTGAGCAGATCCAGTCCCCATCACCTTATCCCACTTTTGGTTAGGATGAGCCCCTGACCTCATCTGGAGAATCATATCAAAGGGAAAGGCGAGGTGTCTGGGAAAGATTCCAAGCACACATGAGGGATAAAGTCTTTTCTTTCTCTTCTGACCTGTTAGAGCTGCAGCAGCCAGGCTGCAGTGAGAAGAAACCCGGTGTGGACCCAGGACTCTGATGCTGGCACTGTGGAATGCACATTTATGTGAAAACAATGATGTCCCTGATCATCTAAGTCACTTTCCACTGTTTCATCTGCCACATGCAGCTGAAAACATGCTGCAAGCATTGATCAGATGGATCCAGTCCCACCCTCATAGAGCTCACATCTGCCAGTGGATAAATAGAAAATAAGCAAATCAACAAATAAATATTATCTAATAAAGAGGGAATATGAAAATTGACTGTCACACCATAATGACCAAGATGGCTGTGCCCACAGTGGAGGCAGGGATTCTGTAACACAAATGGCTGAGCCCACTGCAGAGGCCGAGTTCCCGTAAGGAGCCTTAACGAGCAATCAGCAGGGACCTGAGGCTGTAGCACCACCTGGTGGGGCTTGACAGGGGACCTCAGGCCATGCCCCTCACCCCAGTGCTGGGGGACCTCAGGCTGTTCCCCCTTCCCTGGCACTGGGCCAGAGGACCTGAGACTGTACCCCCCCCCCCCCCCCCCCGCCGTGCCAGGCCGGGGGACCTGAGGTTGTGCCCCTCACCCAGCAGGGTTTGATGGGGGCCCTGAGGCTGCACCCCTCCACCCAGTGGGGCTTGACTGGGGACCTGAGGCTGTGCCTCCCACCTGGCAGGGCTTGACAAGGGTCTGGATCTTGCCCAATGGCGGTGGGGCTGGCTGGGTCTGGGTCTTGCATGATTTTGAGGTGCTGTGGGTGTGCAGGGACTTGACTCTGGGTCCCACACCCCAGACTCTTAACAGGAGGAAGATTTTCATATACATTTTACTAATTTTCTTTCATCTCTGACACTTCTACTATAGAGAAAGGGCAAATAGCAATATTAAAATACTTCCTCTAACTAATCCCCTTTTAATGCACATGAATTTCATGCACTGGGCCACTAGTACTTAATATTAAAGTAAAATATGACCATTGATGAGAACTAAAGAAGGCTAGGGGATTCAGACTGACGAGGCTTGCTATTTAAGGGACAGTCTTTCTAAGAATGTAAATGTGAACAGAGACCTGATAAGTTCGTGAAGACCTAGAACATTCCAGAGAGACAAAACAGCATGCGAAAGGCCTTGGATCAGGAACAAGCTGGGCCTGTTTGAAAAATGGCGAAACACCTATCTGAGTGGAGTGCAGGAAACAAGAGGGAAGTGAGGTGCCTAGGCAGCTCTCTGTGACCATGGTAAGATGTCAGATTCTACGGGATTGCTGTGATGGGAGCCCATGGGGAGATCTCAAACGAGGTAACATCATGATCTGCTTTTGGCTTAAAAAAACAGTTGAGATGGCTGAGTGGAGACTGCGCTGGGGAGGACCATTGTCGAAGCAAGATTAGCCAGGAAGGATGTCAGTGGCAGGTGAGAGGTGATGCTGGCTCCGGGGAGAGAGAGGGTGGTGAGGAGGAGCTACCATCTCTGGTTTGACTCCCAGGCAGTAGAGGACTATAAATTAAACAGGGCTTGCCAACAGGTTAGATGTGAGGTGTGAAGGGCCTGGGGAAATCAAAGATGACTCTTGATTTTTTGGGCTAAGCAATTGGGAAGATGGTGGTGCATTTATTGAGATCAATGAACTAAAAAGGGTGTAGGGTTTATTTTTTCAAAGGAGGGGATTTTGAAATCAACAATCCTCTTTCAGACAAACTTACATTTGAGTTGTCTGTTAGACCTCAAACTAGAGATGTGTGGCTTTTAAAAAAGAATCTATTTTATAAAAGAGGTAGGGCTCTTTATACCAAATAAGAATGTAGAATTTATCAGCCTAGGGATGGATGGCAGCTCAAGCTATGGGAGTTAAGATTTGTGAAGTTGTACTAGTATCTCCCTTTCACAGATTAGGAGACACAGCATGGAGAGGATCAGTGACTTGCTCAGGTAGCAGAGTCAGTATGAGGCAAAGCCAGGATTTGAACCCAGGTGGTCGAGGCTCTGTAACCCTACATTTAACCACTACACCATCATATAGCTTATACTCCCACATGCAGGTGAATGTGTCAGTGAGAGGCTATATTAATGTAACCAATTTGACAAAATGTAATGGCTCAGGATATATTATATATATGTGTAATGTTTGTTTGTTCAAAATCTCAAATCTTCGAAAGTTCTTCACCAATTGCTTTGAAATTTTGACACAACGTTGCATTCGAATACGCGCGTTTCTATATACCTACATTATATAGATGTCACACCAGTGACAAGTAAAAACATGCTTTTTTTAAAAAACAGCACCATCTGTTGGACGTAAAAGCAACACACGCTATGAACTTAACAATATTATTCAGTCTAATATTCAACATCAGGCAATCACATACAAGTCCATCAACACTGTTGTGGAAGCAGATGAAGCAGTTAATTATCCAACAGAATTTTGGAAATTCACTCAATCTGCCAGGGATGCCACTACACATACTGCATGCCAATTATCATGTTGTGAAATATCAACCAGCATGGGGCTGGGCCTCGGGCCGGGGCTGGGCTGGGGCTCAGTGTGCGGGTGGCCGCTGCAGTCCCCCCCATGCTGGCGGCAGAAGCCTCATGGAGAGTGTGGCAGGTGAGGGCAGGGGAGCTTCCTAGGCTCCTTTTTCCTCTGGCTTTTGGGCGGCTTGTCGAGGGCCCCTGCCGGCGGGAGTTGGGAGCGGCCAGGCCACTTTGAGCACAGGGCGAAGGGTGCCGGTGGGGAGCGGGGTGTGCAAGCTGGTCCTGGGGGGGCCTGAGCTGTAGCAGTGCACGTGTGTGAGGCCAGACCAGCCGGGCAGGGCGGGGGTGGCGGCGTGCCAGGGGCAGCCACCCGGGAGGGCGCATTGTATACACACAAGCATTGTGCGATTAAACATATTAGAAACATGTGCTTTCTCTTTTCTTTCTTTTCCATTTAACCAGACTGAGCCACAGCAACGTGTGGCCGGGTACAGCTAATATATATATATTCTTTTTTAATTAGAGTCTCAAGGAAAATGTTCTGTGTGGGTGGAAGTTTGGGTCCTGGGCTGAAGAGGACTCTGTCATCTATGTTGTGTGCTGCCAGGGTCCCTGAGGTTATCTTCACTGCCAGTCCATGGGATGCACATATCCCATCCACTCACATTCCATTGGCTGGACTCTGCCACATGGCTCCAGCTACCTGCAAAGGGCACTGGAAGGGGGAGTGTGGGAGGTATGCCCATGAGAGAAGGGAAAACAGGTTTTGGTGAATGGCCAGCAGGAATTTCTGTCCCATGGATCATAGACTCCTCACTGGATAATGAAGAAAGGAAGTATAGGGGGTGGGTGATAAAAAAAAAAAAGTGGTAGTGTCCATGGTTGGAAGGCCTTAATGGGCACAAGAATGTGTCAGGGTCAGGCGACCTGAAGGAATAGCTGGCAGAACAGGAGTTGGTGTGTTGTCTGAGTCTAGGATGTTTGAAATGAACGTTTTGGAGGTGATGCAGCTACTCGCAATGACAAAGGCTAAGGTGTGAACACAGGAGTGGAGGGCTGCAGCGTGGCGAAGCAGGCGCAGTGGGTGGTGGAGGATGTGCTGAGGCAGCAGAGGCCATGGAAAGCCCGAGCTGACTGCCGGTGAAGAGCAGCAGGGCCTGGCTTTTGCAGGGCCCCGGGCAAGGATCCGAATGGAGGCCTGGGTCTAATATTTAAGCTGCAGGTTAGACCACCAGCTTTAAATACCTATCTTCTTACCTTGACAGATGTACCTTCATCACCTCCTGGAAGGTTAAGTTTGAAATGAAAGTCTGTCTCTGCATTTTAGGAGAAGGGCTGTCCGGGCATTTCTGGCCTCAGGCTGTGGACCGCTCCTCACCAGCTTCTCCATAGCGTGCGGGGCTCAGTCTTCACATCCAAGCTCTAGTCATACCCACAGAGAGACAGACGCGTGGGGGAGACCTGTGCAGCCTGGCACCAGGCTCAGTGGGGGCTGAGCAGGGCACTAGGGACAAAGCCCAGCAGAGGGACACAAGCTGGGTCAGCATGAGCCCTTGCCCCGGGGACTTCTCACCCATGCGGAGATGTGTCTTCAGAGGAGGGTGAGGGGTGTCCTTGTCTAGGTCTCAGTGGGGACTTCTTAGGAGCCAGTGGGGGATGGCAGAAGGGATAGCAGAGCGTCTTGTCTTGTTAAGTATCTCAAAGGGGCTCAGGGTTTGGAGGGAGGATGTTGGAGAAATGGTGAGAGGAGTGTGAGGCCGCCACCTGGACCCTATGGAGGCAGCCAGGTGAGCCAGAGGCAGAGGCAGGTGAGCAGTGCAGGGATGGGCAAAGCTGCACATCCTTTGTGTAACCCCCACTCCACAAGGTGCCGAATTCGTCCAGCACCAAAAGGTCTCCTGTGTCATCATTCCTGCCCCCACCATCCCTAACCTCTGGAAACCGCTAAACTGTTTCCTACCTCTATAATTTTGTAATTTCACGAATGTTATATAAATAGTCATATTTATACGACCATTTGAATTTGGCTTTTGAAATCAGCATAATGCCCTTAAGATCCATCCTAGGTTGCACGGACCAGCGGCTCATTCGTTTTACTGCTGAGGAGTGTTCTATGGTACCCTGCACTACAGCGCTGCACTCACCGCGGCCCGTTTGGCCGTTGTAAGTAAAGCTGACAATCACATATACATTCTTGTGTGGATGGGAGTTTTCACCTCTGGGATAAATGGCAAATATATTTTCGTCTTCTAAGAAACTGTCAAACTGTTTGCTGGTGTAGCTGTTCCATTTTTATATTCTCAACAGCAATGTATGAGGGGTCCTGGGTTCTGTTTAGAAAAATAGAATGATTGTTTTAAATTTAATTCATTTATAATTTATGGTAACTTGAACATTGGGCATATCCTTAGTATAAGGCAGAACATAACTGGGCATCAGTTTTAGTGTTGAATTCAACTTGTTTATATGTCCTGTTCAAGAACTATATGCAGCTATGAATAAACATGGCTCTTGAAAGTGAAACAATTGAATTATTAAAAATATGCATATTTATTTATTTATTTATTGTTCATCCTCACCCGAGGATATTTTTCCATTGATTTTTAGAGAGAGTGGAAGGGGGGAGGGAGGGAGAGAGAGAGAGAGAGAGAGAGAGAGAGAGAGAGAGAGAGAGGGAGAGATCCATGTGAAAGAGACACATGGATTGGCTGCCTCCCACATGGGCCCATAGGGGTGGGGATCAAATCTGCAACCCAGGTACCTGCCCTGCCTTGGAATCAAACCCGTGACTCTCGTTGGTGCATGAGCCAAAGCTCTATCCACTGAGCAACTCTGGCCAAGGCTGAATATGCAAACTTAACATTTTTAATACTTAATTAGGGTTTCCTGGCGTTAATTGAGTGAGTGAAGTCTTTGCTGCGGTAATTGGCAGGCGTGCTGCTGAGGGCTAACCTTTGTAAGGGAGGAGGTGAGGGCAGCAACGACTCCAAGCTGACAGCTGTGCCTGGCTGCCGGTGACCTGTGTGCTGCTCGCTCTCTCACTCTTGCTCTCTCTCTCTCTCTTAATAAAAGCAAACCTCATGTATTGTGGAGAGGAATCCAAGTTCTGTTGCTCTCTGTTCTACAGGGAACAGCCACATGACGAGGGCAGTTTGCTTTCTGCCTCTGTGTCTCAGTTTCTTCAATTGTACATTGTTAGTCTGAATAAATGATTAAGTGAAAATTATCTGGTCATGGCTCTCTCTCAAAGATCCCAGTGCAGCAGGCCTGGGTGCTGATGGGGACTCTACATTTTATCAGGTTATAGTTTCAATCTGATGAGCAGATAAGTTGGGGAGAAACAGCACGATTTCTGTAAAATGTAGGCTGAAATCTCTCATGTAAAATACTGTACTAGCTAGTGTAGAATGCAAGGAGCTATAAGAAGGAAAACGATAGATTGTGTAAACCATTCTGTAAGGTTTACTAGTTTTTTAAAAAGGTAGTGCAACACAACTG
>PVJC01053254.1:0-10883 GCA_004026665.1 Murina feae | reverse complement strand
GGGGGGCCCCCACCCAGCGGAGACCCGGACCCTTCCCAGCGCCTCCCCTCCGCTGCCTCCCGTCCCCCCCATTACAGCTCAGGGGCCCCCACACCATCTGTCCTGCCCTCACCCCAACCCGTGGTCCTCCACACAGTCAGGGACCCACGTCTCGTTCTGGTTTATATATGTTTGTGTTGATTTCAGAGAGGAAGGGAGACGGGGAGGGGGAGAAACATCCATGATGAGAATCACTGATGGGCTGCCGCCTCCACGCCCCCCACTGGGGACCGAGCCCGCAACCCCGACAGGGGATGGAACCCTGACTCCCGGTTCACAGCTCGATGCTCAACCGGGGCCACACCAGTGGGGCCGGGTCGCAGCCTGGACCTGGATTCCTACAGGCGGAAGCAGGGGGTCCGGGAGCTCCTGGACGCGACCACCGCCCCTGCCACGAACCTCTGCCTTGGCCTCCGGGCGGCCTGAGGAGCGTTGCTGCCGTTTGATTTCATGGTCCCCATCTTACAGCTGGACACTGCCTGCTTGGAGAGGCTGGAACCTGAGCAACACCGGGTGGGGATGGGGGGAACCTGGTGCTGCCTGAACCCAGAGCCTGCACAGACCTCCTCCTAGGATGCCAGCCTCACCAGCTTACTGATGAAGAAACGGAGGCACAGCCGGTGGGCAGAGGCCTCCAGGCCACGTCTGTGCCCTGCCCACTGCATCTGGGCAGCAGGCCCTGAGCGCACCCTGAGGTCACTGCAGTGGGTTGTCTGAAGCCCAGGCCAGCACCTGGCGGGACCCTTACATCTCGATTTTGCTCCGGGTTGAGTCCAGCCCATTGGCAGGAGGGGTGGTACCGGGCATGGCTCTGCTTCTCTTCCAAGCTTGTAGGAACAGTTCTACGGCTTTTATAGCGAAAAAGAAAAGGCCCTTCAAATACAAAAACAAATTAAAGAAACATTTTATAAATTGGACTACATTAAAATGTAACACTCTCTCTATATATAAAAAAATGAAGTTAACAGGCCTCAAAATCAAGAAAACATGTTCACAACATGTGCAACCAAAGAAGCATAAGGATCTGAACTAGATGAAGGGCGCCTACAGGTCAACAATAAGTGATGGGGACCCCGCTTTACAAAGCGAGCGAGTACAGCACAGATGACTGACAAGTGTCTACTCATCCTCGTTAGTCATCAAAAAGCGCAAGTTCAAGCGAAGACCTACGTTTTTATATCATAAAATGTTTGGCAAAGATCTTTGTAAAGACTAATGGTGGGGCGCCCAGGCCGGGGGAGCCCCTTGGAAATCCGGGAGACGGACTGTAAGGGGCCCGTCGGGAGGCCCGCTCAGAGGGCACGTGGGTCCCTCCTGCCCCCGGTTTCCATTCCTGCGAGTGAGACCAGCGAACACGTCCAGAGATAAGCGCAAGGATGCCCATCTGAGCAGCGATGGACAAGGGCACCACATCAAGAGGGACACACAAACAGCCAAATGTCCAACTGCAGGCAAATTACGGTAGAGAGGAAAGGTGTGCTGTGTTCGAGGACGTTAAAAATCACGTTTTAGAAAAATGTTAAATGACACGAAATATTTATGAATATCTCTTAGAATGGCATTACAGGTGATATTTTCTTTCTTTTTTAAAATATATTTTATTGATTTTTTTTACAGAGAGGAAGGGAGAGGGATAGAGAGTTAGAAACATCAATGAGAGAGAAACATTGATTTAGCTGCCTCGTGCACATTTCCCACTGGGGATGCGCCCGCAACCAAGGCACATGCCCTTGACCAGAATCGAACCTGGGACCTTTCAGTCTGCAGGCCGACGCTCTATCCACTGAGCCAAACCGGTCAGGGCGTGATATTTTTCTTTATACTTCTCTGTAATTTTTATTTTTTAATTTTTAAAAAAATATTTTTATTGATTTCAGAGAAGAAGGGAGAGGGAGAGAGAGAAACATCAATAATGAGAGAGAATCATTGATTGGCTGCCTCCTGCACGCCCCCTACTGGGGATGGAGCCTGCAACCCAGCCTTTGATGGGAATGGAACCCAGGATTCATCAGTCCTCAGGCCCAAGCTCTATCCACCGAGCCAAACCAGCTGGGGCTACTTCCCTGTAACTTTTATAGTTTACAATGAATATTTATTACTTTCTATAACCAGAAAAGTTTCATTGAGAAAATTAAAAAACACCAAGAAATGAGAATTTTAAAAAAGTATCATCTGTCAACCATTGTTTCCTCTGCCTTTTTGGGAATCTAGCCCAGGCCAGGGAACCGTGTTTTTAAAGTTTGCTCAGGGATGGAACACCCCACTTGCCCTTTCGTGGGGCCCCCAGATTCCTGAAAGCTGCCCTCCGGTCGGCCAGCCCTCAGGAACCTTCACCCCAGAGGCCATGGGTGTCTCACCCAAGCTCCACCTGCTGCCATGCCCTCTCCCCTGCCTTCTCTCTGTGAGGCAGGGTGTTCAGTCCCCCAGCTCCTGTCTCCTCTCCCCCATCTCCACCCCCTGCCCCAGTTCCAAAGCCCGGCTCCAACTTCTGGCCGGGAATGAGGGCCCGAGGGGCTGTGGCCTCAGCAGGGGAAAGCAGAGGCCAGGCCCAGTGGCTGGGAGAAGCAGATTGAAGATTCTCCAGGATTAGGCACCAGAGTGGGGACACCCCCTTGGCCCATAAAGAGAGGTGAGTGTCTGGGTCTTTCTCTCCTGAAGACACCTGCCCAAGTGTATGTTCAGGAGGGCTGGCATTTGTGCCCATCATTCCCCATCTTTCACCCCAGGACTGGGTCACGGGAGTCCTGTGTCTGGTGCACCCCGAGTTTCCACAGTCTTGCAGCCAGAAGGAAAGGATCATTTGAGGACTGAGACATGAGGCAAGCCTGAGGTGGAATCCCAGCTCTACCGCCTACTGATGTTCAACAAGACGCCCTGCTCCCCGCGCCTCGGGTTCCTCATCTCGACGTGGGAATACCTTTTCCTGCCAAGTGGCTGTGAGGGCCACAGAACCCGAGAGCCGACCCAGAGCAGGTGTCCCTCACACCGTACCTGAGGCTCCAGGCCTGTCCCTGGACTCAGCACCCTGGGCCATTGTCAGGGGAGCCCGCCTGTTCCTGCCCTTCGGTCCAGTCGCCCGCTCACACGAGGATCGCGTGCCCAGCGGCACAGCTTCTTGTTCAATCCCAGCTCTACATGTGTTTGCTTCATGGCAGGCCCATTGCTAAGCATTTCACGTTTCCTCTCCAGCGCCATCCTCGAGGGCCGAGCTACTGGCTCCATTCTACTGAGAAGGAAACTGAGGCTCAGAGAGCAGCCGGCCTCAGGGTCCACAGCAGGCAAATGGCCACACCAGGGCTCCAGCCTGAGCGCTTCCTCTGCTCAGGCTGCCTCGTGGAGCCAGCTGCCAGCATATTGCTCGGCCTCTGTATCCACTCCTCCTCTGCGGTCACAGAGGTGGGTGACTGTGGCCCTGAAGCCATGTCTCAATTACCGACATCCCCAGACCGGGCAGAGCTCTCCCCTCCTCTGCCCTTATTAATTGCACAGGAGCCTCCTGAGAAAATCAGGAGTCCCCCCCCACCCCCACCCGGCTCTCTGGATTAATTACTTCTCCTCCTGGCTGTAATGAATGTCTCTGAGCCCCTGAGACAGGAAACTTCAGCAGGAGCACTGCCTCCGAGACTCAGCCCCACCTCCCCCAGCCCTGTCCTTTGAACCCAGACACAGGCCCAGCCCCAGCCTCAGCCACCCAGGGCATCTGTGTGTGAGAGACTCCCAGCCCCTCAACCTCCCTGCCCCGGATGAAATGCAGACCCTAAGATCAGACCATGAAGGGTCCGTTCTAGATTGGGGTGCAGACCTGCAGCCCCTCACCCAGCAATCTGCCCACAGGCACTGGAGCAGTTAGCTCAGGGCTCCCCACGTGCGCACATCCCACAGGGCCAGCATGCAGAGGCCACCCTTCCCTTGTATTCACTCAGCCCAATATTCCTTGAACGCCTGCTCTGTGCCAGCCCCTGCCTCCGGCACTGGGAACAGGACAGGGAGACAGACAGACAAGGTGTTTGCACGCCAGGAGCTTATTGTCTAGCAAGAGCACAGCCCAAAACAAGTGAACAAACAATAAATAAAAATTTTCACACAGAGGAGAAGGCAAGAGCATGGGGGGGGGGAGCGCACTTGGGCAGCAGGGGGTGAACAGGGAAAGATGGCACATCTACCTCCATCCCACCCTGTCTAATTCTGTGTTGAAAGCCCTTACTCCAGTCTGCACCCCCCATTCTTCAAGGCCAACGTGGTCTTACTGGATCATCACCTCCAATCACCCAGGTTTCAGCCACTTACCCAGCTCACCCGTCACCTAAAACCACCATAGGGAGGACAGAGGGAGTCTTTTTGTTAATTTTTTAATTGATTTCAGAGAGAAATGGAGAGAAAGATAGAAACATCAATGATGAGAGAGAATCATTGATCGGCTGCCTCCTGCACACTCCCGACTGGGGACAAGCCCACAACCCAGGCATGTGCCCTGACTGGGAATCGAACCGTGGCCTCCTGGTTCATAGGTTGACACTCAACTACTGAACCACGCCAGCTGGGCTCAGCCCTCCCTTTATGCCTTCCACCCTTCCACCAGGGTCCCTTATCCCCTACCAATCACCAAAATAATTTCTGGGCAGATTAAAGGGTTGAATGTAAAAATAAACGGACTCATAGGAAACCAAGAAGGAATAAAGTGATCA
The DNA here is from genome assembly GCA_004026665.1 of Murina feae. Taxonomy (NCBI): domain Eukaryota; kingdom Metazoa; phylum Chordata; class Mammalia; order Chiroptera; family Vespertilionidae; genus Murina; species Murina feae. Next base: position 6,159 of record PVJC01053254.1, on the reverse strand, counting down.
GACACCTTTATGAATGTACACACACTGAAGGCAATCAATCACAAAGAGAAGAGTCAACAGTCTTCCTGCGTAAGCCTCAAACGTGTGCTCTGGTCACAAGCTGAAATTAGGCCCTAACCAGTGGATAGAGCGTCGGCCTGCGGACTGAAAGGTCCCAGGTTCAATTCCAGTCAAGGGCTTGTACCTTGGTTGCAGGCACATCCCCAGTAGGGGGTGTGCAGGAGGCAGCTGATCGATGTTTCTCTCTCATCAATGTTTCTAGCTCTCTATCCCTCTCCCTTCCGCTCTGTAAAGAAATCAGTAAAATTTAAAATGAGAAAGACTGAAATTAGGAGCTGACCCACCTCTCCTAATCTGTCCAAGATGCAGATCCACAAGGCGCTATCCGTGACCACCCTCACCCCTGGCCTCGAGGCTCTGAATTGTCTGCTGCCCCCGAGGGTCCCTAACAAAGCAAAGATGAAATCGTGCTGTGCAGGTTGGTTTCTGTTTCGATCTTCATGGTCCGTGGGCCACTTGACATCTTATCATTTTATGTTCTCCCTGCCCAGGACAGAGGCACTTTATACAGAGTGGAACTCAGTAACTTTTTTTTTGTGTGGATATCTGTTATGTTTTCCAATTATACAGATTTTGGTAAAAATTGAAGTTAAAATACACATCACATAAAATTTACTGTCTTCATTTTCTGAGGAACTGCCCTATTATTTTCATAGCTACCAGTTCACATCCCCACCAACAGTGCACAAGGGTTCCAGTTCTCCTCATCCTTACCAACACTTGTTATTTTCTGGGGTTTTTGATAGTAGCCATCCTCATGAGTGTGAGGTGGCATTTCACTGTTGCTTTGATTTGCATTTCCCAATAAGTATTTTTTAATATATTTTTATTAATTTCAGAGAGGAAGGGAGAGGGAGAGAGAAACAGCAATTATGAGAGAGAATCATTGATTGGCTGCCTCCTGCACGCCCCCCACTGGGGATGGAGCCCACAACCTAGGCATGTGCCCGGACGGGAATCAAACCGTGACCCTGGTTTTTAGGTCAATGCTCAACCACTGAGCCACACCAGCCAAGCCCAAAAGTATGTTTGTTGTTTTTGTTTTTTTAATGAAAGAGTCAGCAGGCTAAAAAAGAAAATTATATGGCAGCAATGATGAATGGTTAATATCTTTTAGATATAAAATGATTATACAAATGTCTAAGTAAAACATTACGATCCCCAAAAGATAAATGGACATGGACAACTCCAAAAGAGGAAAAACTGCGCAAGAACACATAGTCAGCATCACATGTAACCAAAAAAGACAAAACATGATACCATGTTTTACCTGGTAAGACTGAAAAGATAAAAAAAATAAAGAGGCCGTCTGGCTGACCACTCCTGCACTGAGGACTCACCGGGGTTGGTACCGCGTGGCCAGGCCGACATTGCCCCCTTGTGGCAATAGTGTGAAACTACAACCATCCGGGTGCCAGGTGGAATCTCCCTTGTCTTCTAGCCACTGAAGACAGAACAGGTAGTTTAGGATCTGGACCTGAGTTCCTTTCGTCCAAGAGGCTATTTATCAAACTATGACAGCTTCCTGAGCCCTGATACCCCACAATTCCCTACCTCACCTTGGGATATGCACATAGTAGGATTAACCATATGAACCATATGAACTTTCCAGGAGGTGACTGTTTATTTTTAACATGTAAAAACACACAAAAACATACAAGAGACACACACGAACATTGCCCCAGACTTCACCCTCATACACACACAGACACGCAACACCTCCACACACTCCTTTCCTCTGGGGAGCACACAGATGGATAGCCCTCAGGCAGCTGTCAGCCATGGGACAGGCTAGCTCTACACGACCTCACTGCTACCTAATTCACACACAACACCCTCCGTCCAGCTCCACTGCAGTATCCTCACCTCTCCCTTTCCACCTCCTCCTTAGCCTCAAACTCACTAGGGACGGCTCATGTTGAATACCACCTCTTTAATCTCTAGGGACCAGCCCACATCTCTGCTCCACTATTTTTTGTACTTAATACACTTAGAACCCCTCAGGGTCTAGTTAAAATGCAGGTACTCATTCTATAGGCCGAGAGTGGGCCCCAGATTCTGAATTTCTAACCAGGTCTTAGGTGGTGCCATGGACCACGTGTGGAGTCACCAGGCTCTGCTTCTTTCTCTGGCCACAGTTTCCCCAGGAGTTCCATGCTATGGTCTCATCCCAGGCCCCGCCCCACCCCTCTGCCGCCTGGCTTCCCCACCCCAGTGCCCCACCAGCCCACTGACTCAAAGGAGCCACTGATGAGTGAAGCCAGTGGCCTTTTCTCAGGCTCTGAGGTGTCTACACTTGGTCTGCCCCTTCCTGCCTGAAACATCTCCACCTGTAGATTCTGGGTGATGCCTGGTGGGCCTCCTTTTCTGCATCCCTCTGACACCCATTGTGGGCTCTGCGACAGCTCCTGCCCACACTCAGGGGCTGCTCGGAAGCTCCGCCTGTGCCCTAACAGCTCCTTAGCTCCACTTGTCCAAGACCAGCTTCCTAGGTCGCTGTGATAATGGCAACGCCTATTTCAGGGCATGATGGTGAGAATTAAATAAGTTAATACATATCAGTGCCTGGAACAGTACTCGAGGAAGAGTTTGCTCTTATTACCTTCAAGATAGTAGCCTTTGCTAAGTACCCCAAGTCTCCAGAGATTGTGACCTGAATTGTGGACTAATTCTTTTTTTTTTAATCCTCACCCGAAGATATGTTTACTAATTTTTAAAGAGAGAGGAAGGGAGAGAGAAATGTCGATGTGATAGAGATACATCGGTCGGTTGCCTCCCCTACCTGCCCCGCCCGGGGGCTGATCTCAAAACTTAGGTACGTGCTCTGACCGGGGATCATATCCATGACCTTTTGGTTTATGGGATGAGGCTCCAACCAGCTGAGCCACTGGGCCAGGGCTGGACAAATTCTTTTACCTACCTACCTACCTACCTACCTACCTACCTACCTATTTATGTCTCTTTTCTCCTAAATATCTCCGAGATGTCTGTATTGAGATGCTAATCTCTCGGAAATATCTCTCTTATACTTCTTCTTTTAAAATATATTTTTATTTATTTCAGAGAGGAAGCGAGAGGGAGAGAGATAGAAACATCAATGATGAGAGAGAATCGTTGATCAGCTGCCTCATGCAAACCCCCTATTAGGGATCGAGCCCGCAACCCAGGCATGTGACCTTGATGGGAATCGAACCCAGGACCCATTGACTTTATTCAATGAGCCAAACCGGCTAGGGCTCTCTTACACTTTGAAAATCTCTTCCTTTTAACAATCCCCAGGGCAGTAGCCAGATAGAGACGCAGAGAGTAGGGAGCCCCCTGCTGGACAAGAGGCTCATAGCACACTTGGAACTGAACATCTTAAATCTCTGAATCAAGGCTCCCTCCTCTACCTTGTACTTGGAACTGAAAAATGACCAGCTGCCTCCTGCACACCCCCTCCTGGGGATGTGCCCACAACCAAGGTACATGCCCTTGACCGGAATCGAACCTGGGACCCTCCGTCTGCAGGCTGACATTCTATCCACTGAGCCAAACCAGTCAGGGCCTGACTGTCTAATTTTTTACGGTTTGGTTGAACCGGAATCCAAACAGAATTAAAAGGTACTTTTTATCTTTTACCAATAGAGAGAGAGAGAAGAAGGGAGAGAGAGAGTGAACTACCCAGCCAGGGCCTAAAATAGAATTTAAAAACACATTTAAAAATATTTTTTTATTGATTTCAGAGAGGAAGGGAGAGGGAGAGAAAGATAGAAACATCAATCAATGATGGGTGAGAGTCATTGATCGGCTGCCTCCTGCACGCCCCACACAGGGGATGGGGCCTGCAACCCCGGGCATGTGCCCTGACCAAGAATTGAACCCTGACCTCCTGGTTCACAGGTCGACGCTCAACCACTGAGCCACACTAAAAACACATTTTTAAATATATACAGATTCATCTTTCCCGCTCCTGTTATTTATTTATTTATTTATTTTTTGTAATATGTTTGCTGGAGAAACCAGGTCACGTGTCCTATAAAGTTTCCCACAGTCTGGACTTGCTGGCTGCAGCCCTCGGAGAACGTCTCCCTTCACCACAATGCCATGAGATGAAGTTTTATTCTTTTTCCTTCATTTCACAGGTGAGAAAACTGAGGAGTCAAATGCTCAGAGACACCAAGTGCCTTGCCCAAACCGTGGCAGCCTGGGGAGTGGCAGCATCCCGGCTACTGACTTCCAGGCAGGAAAAATAGGACTGCATCCTCGGAGCACTTGGCTCCACACCCGCACGCAGCACGAGCTCAAACAAGTGCGGCTGGGTGAACAGACCTTCCTTCGTACACTCCCCTGTCGCACCTTCCAGGTGCCACTCGAGACAGTGCCCACCGGCCCCACCTCCTCACAGATGGAAAGGGCCGCCTGGCCAGTCCCAGGGCCAACACCACAAACACATCCTACGGACCCTGCAAACCAGAGCCACGCCTCCCCTCCCCCTCAGGCTCCACTTCTTTCTACTGGTATGTCCTCTCCTCATTCATTCATTCAAGACGGATTCACTGAACACCGCTCACATGCCAGAGGGGTGTCTGGCATGTGCATGTGTGTGGCTGAGTGCCTCTGTGTGGTGGACAGATGGGTATGGTCTCAGGGGGATGTGTCTGCCTCTAACGCTGTATGGTGTGTGTGTGTGTGTGTGTGTGTGTGTGTGTGTGTGTGTGTGTGTTTACACAAGTATACATTCATGTCCCCAGATCTAAGTGTTCCTGTAGTTGTCAATGACTACAGCTGGGTGTACATTTGTGTGTTCTCAGTCTCTTTCCTTGTATGTATGTGTGTTCCTACGTATGACATAGTGGCTGAGAACGTGTATGCAAACTTGTGTCTGAGAACCTGTGCCTGTAGAGCTTGTACCTGCACACACACCTCTCTCTCTCTGTGTACGAGTGTCTGTGTGACTGTAGATGGCATGCAGTCTGTGTATCTCTGTACACCTGTGTGTCCACACACCTGTGTATCTGTGTGCATCTCAGTAGATGGCGTGGGTCTCTACACCTGTGTCCTCTGTACCTGTGGCTGTGTCTCCCCGCAGGTGCTGTGATTGGGACTCTCAGTTGTCAACCTGGCCCCTCACCTGCCCAGATTCATGTCACCTCCATGCCCACCTGGACTGAGTGGCAGCCAAGGAGGGTCGGGTCTAATAAAAGGGAAACCTGGGCCCTCCCAGCCAGCTCCTGTGCCCAGGGCCGAGGTCCCTGGAGGGCAGGTGTCTGGAGGGTTTGGAAGGCTGTGTCTGCTTCCAGCATCTCCAACACCCAAGGCCTGGGGGCAGCTGGTGAAAAGCCAGAAACCGGATCTTGGGCACATTGACAACATTTTCTCTGAAAAACAAAACATCAGCCATCGTCAGAGAGGACAAAAGAAAACCAGAGTGGAACTACAGCCCAGCAATGACCCGCTAGGCCTTCCGTTCAGAGGGGTGTCGTAGGGTTGCGTGTTGACCTCATATACCTATCTATGCTCATCTCCTCCAGAAAGCAGGGCCGGTACCCCAACCGGGGTCCGGGCCTTCTCCAGGGAGAGGCAGTGGGAGCACAGTGGACCCAGGGTCATTGCTGGGCCTGCAGTTAATCATCTACTCGGGGTATCCCTGTGGCCCATTGGCTGCCTAGGGCCACTGCCCTCTGGGCTGAAGCCCAGAGTGGGAATAGCTCTCCAGCCAGTGTCCGCCCCATGTCCTGGGGGAATGGGCTGCTGTTATTGGCTAGTGAAATGGGTGGGCCCTCGGGAAGCCCCCAGTCTGAGAACTTCCATATCAACCCTGCCCTCAGGGAGCCCCGGTTTGAAGGGAGAGACCATCCTTGCCCTCACGGGGACCCCCCAGTTGGCAGGAGGCAGGACTCAGCCACAGCTGGGGGGAAGGACTGGAAAGGGCGTACATTTAGGTGGGAAGGAGCAGAGAAGAGCCAGTGCAGGGGAAGAGACCCAGAGAAGCAAAGGGGAGGAATCCTGAGGAGGGGGGGCGGTAAAGGGCGGTAGGGAGGATGGGCATTCTGGTTAAGGGCTCCAATAGAAAGCCCAGGAGGGGGCACATCTGGGGTTGGGGGCTCCGAGGGCAAC
>PVJC01053253.1:0-10878 GCA_004026665.1 Murina feae | reverse complement strand
TGCAGGGGAGGACAGTTGGGGGGACCCAGGCCTGCAGGGGAGGACAGTTGGGGAGGACCCAGGCCTGCAGGGGAGGACAGTTGGAGGGACCACCCTGGCAGGGGGAGGGCAGTTAGGGGCAACCAGGCTGGCACAGGAGCAGTTAGGCATTGATCAGGCTGGCAGGGGAGTGATTAGGGGCAATTGGCAGGCAAGAGGTTGGGAGCTAGCAGTCCTGGATTGTGAAAGGGATATCCGACTGCCCGTTTAGGCCCGATCCCAGTGGTGGGATCAGACCTAAACGGGCAGTCAGACATCCCTCAAGAGGTCCCAGATTAGAAAGGGTGCAGGTTGGTTTGAGGGATACCACCTCACCCCCATCCCCACTCCATACATGAATTTCATGCACCAAGCCTCTAGTATATTATAATAGCCATGGCAAAACTTGTTTATAGTCTTTGCTTAACAAATCATGAATTTAAGTTTAAGTGAAATAAATAAAAAGAAATATATGCAATATAAAGGGAATCTATATATAATTGAAATAGTATACACACATATATACTAATTTATATTTGATCAATATATACAGATAAATAATTGAAATAGAACTTACAATTTATACTATTTACTCTTACCATCTATGACTCAACTCTGATGTTTTCTATTCTACTTAATTTAAAAACCTTGACTGTGATCTACTAAATTGATTTTGTAATCTTCCAACACGTTTGAAAACACTAGCTGAGGAATCACCTAACTTAATAAAAGTTAGTCTCCCTCTTCTTTCTTCTTCCCACTTTATAATAAAACTCCCCTACTTTCTACTGCAAGGGCGAAGTATGTAGAACACAGAGATCTCTAAGGTATGAGGGCTTAATATGCAGATAATTTGTAAATCATTTCTCCAAACATGTGATTTTTCTCAGGGGACTAGAGGCTTCTCAGTTGAACACATGAAGCAGGTCATCCACTGAAGTGCCTGCAAGAACCAGACAGGTCATGTGAATGAATGATGTGGTTGGCACATGCGGGAATGCTGGCCAACTGTTGCCAGACCTTCAGATTTTTCAAGAGAATCCCCACATTTGGATATTTTAATACAAAATGTATGTTTTCAAAATTTTGGCAACTAATTAACAAGTTAAATATTTTAAGGACCAAAGAAAAAAGTTTATGTCCTTAGCACAAGTGACAGGAACCTTCCTGAGAGCAGTGTTTTAGACAAGCCCTTAAAGACCTTACACATTCAAAGTAGGGAAATTAAGTGTTTCTGGAATCCAGAATGCTAATGTGGTGTCAGGGAAAGACTATTTGATTTGGCGTCGAAAGACAGAGATTCCTTTCCTGGTTCCAACGGTTACTCAGGAATGGCCTTGGCCAAATGATCTCAGCTGTCCATGGACCAACTGGACCCTATGAAATGTCCTGTGAGGAACTTGGCCTGACCCAAAATATCTGACTTCAATGACCTAACAATTACTAATGACTCAACCAAATGGGGAGCACAGTTCCTCAAAGAGCACCATACAGCCTACTCTTTAATTGGCGAAGAAATAGGAGAAAATAAAATTTTCCATACAGCTCTCATTTTTTTTCTAGCTTTTAAACTCTTACAAAAATATTACTGGAAATTCTAGCTGTTTATTTTTAGGGGTCTTTTCCTCTTTCAGTCTCTCCTACATAACCTTATGTTCCCAAAGCAACTCTTGTACAATAATAATAATATATCTTCTCACGCAAGACCATATTCTGGATTTTTAATACCTACAGGTTTGCATCCAAACTTCAGTTAGACTCCTGAGAGTCCTTCCACAATCTACCTCATGGACCCCTCTGTCCTCACCATCCCCGGTGGCTGATGCCACTTACACACACTCACCTCTGGTCAGGAAGTCTCCTCAGGGTCTCATCTCTGTATATCTAGTCATATTTGTCACTTGCTCATCCAGTCATTCCTTCCCTCTTTCTTTTCGTCTATTCTATTCCTGCCTTTCACGGGTTACTTCCTTCATGCAAATGCTCCTTCAAAAGAAGCAGATGACAAGATGTCCTTAGGAGCAGCAGGAAAGTCTGGAATGGGTGATCCTGAGATTGCTCATGGAGGAGGGCACTCAGGAGGCGATTATGCCCTGACCAGTTTTGCTCAGTGATAGAGCGTCAGCCTGCAGACTCAAGGGTCCCGGGTTCGATTCCGGTCAAGGGCATGTGGGGAGTGTGCTGGAGGCAGCTGATCGATGTTTCTAATTCATTATCCCTCTCCCTTCCTCTCTGTAAAAAATCAATAAAGTACATTAAAAAAAAAAAAGGGTGATGGGTTCTGGAGTTGGAGGGAATCTACGTATCTTTGTTTTGTTTTTTTACCAGGGGTGAGTCCTTTCTACAGACAAGCTTAAGGAAATAGACATTGTTACATGATTCACACTTGTCAACTTAAACTGCGGCTCAATTAACTACCAAATAAGTATTGTTCAATACCTGAAAGGGGTAATCTGGCACTATAAGAGGTGCTTTATGTCAGAGCTGAATTCAGATCTCTGGCTTCAGGGAGTCCACAATCTAGGGATTCTGATCAACAAGTGAACAATCCAGCGCTTTGAAAGCAGTTTGTGTGTGCTACGGTAGAGCATGTGCGGGGAGGGAAAGTTGCGAGGGTCCAGCCCAGCCTCCTAGAGAGGCTGTCTGTGCTCTCCTCCGCCTGGTAACTCATCATCAGAGTTTGCAAACTTGGCTGGGATTCAGCGAACAATGTGAGAGCAACAGGAAGAGTGGGTCTCGTGGCTCAGATGGGGCAAGAATCAGCTCCTGGCACCAGGCCTCAGGCACACCAGGCACAAAACAGTGTTTTCCTTCAACTCTCCAAACTCTTTGCAGGGGAAGCCTAAGAGTGAGGGAGGAAAGAAGGCAGAGAGCTACAGCCACCAGGGCACAGGAGGAGAGGGTAGGCATGTGTCTCCGAAAGGGTAGAAAATCAATCAACTGGAAGTGGATTGAGGGAAGATTGATCATGTTTATTCAAAAAAAGACAATTAAAAAGGCAATTGTGGGAGGCAGAGGGAAAAAAATTAGGGTTGCCAGGTAAGTGGGTGAGGAAAACATGATCACATGTTGCCGCTGGAATGTCCCACAGGCTGCTTCCTCTGCCTGCTTCTTTCTCCCTAGCAGCTGGGCCCTCTGGCCCTGGGTCCTGTTCTTTTCGTGGGACAATGTAACTTTAGAAATGAATTCATCAGGACAAGTAAGCATTGCTAACATAATTCTCCTTCAGGGTGAGATTGGCACCTGAATTTAAACTGGTCAGATTCTGGAGGAAAGTGTCTATTCTACCTGAATTAAGACTCCACTCCAGTTTAGACCCCTTCCTATCCCTCCCCCCCATCAATTCCTTTCTTTATAAACAAGGCACTTCTTAATCCTTGAGTGGATTATATACCGGGTTATTCTGGGCCAAAGATGGATTTATCAAGGGAATCATTTTGGGAGTAAGGTAGTCCTGGTTTCCAAACCTGAGCTTTGCCATTGACTAGTGTGAGACCCTCATATAAAATGACTGCTCTGAGCTTGTTCTCTAAACTGTAAAGTGGGAGCAGTACCTACATCATGGGGTGATTCTGAAGATTAAATAGGATGATGCATGGAAAGCAGTGCTTGAAAAATAGTAAGTGTCCAGAAAATGATGAATTGAATATGCAGGTACACAGAGCATGCCTGACTGTTTCTTGAATTATTCCCAGCTCATTTTTCTTCCTGATTCCCCTTTTCACTGGCTGGCTGAGTCTCTCTTGGCTTTATCAATGTGATTGGGAACAGTAATCCTGGAGACTGTTCTAAAATTTTTTTATCTAATTAAACAAGCAAACCTTTTAACCCAGACATTCAAAATCTTTGTACCCTGTCTCCGTTGATTTGGCTAGAAGAGTTCAGATGGTAAGAAAGAGCTTTCCAGGTGGAAAAATAAATAAATTACCAGTCTGGAAAACAAGGCTCTCTGGGTTACAACCCACCCCCTCCCCCCCGCGCCTCTAAAACAGCCGCTCACCCTGTTTATTTTGCTATGGTGTCTAGCATTAGTAGGGGACTAGGAAAATCCAGGTTACCACCCAGCAGGCGTTCCCTCTAAAGATAGACTCTCGCAAATACCATGTTTGATGCACGGCAGCCAAATCTGAAGTTAACTCTTCAACTAGTGAACTCACTAAACGATCACAATGATTTGTTTGCTAATAGGCTGAGTTTCTCCAGGGTTGTGACCACATCAAACTTATTTTCCCATCTCTGGTGCTAAGCACTGCCTGTCACAAACCAGTATCCACTGAATGTCAACTGAATTGACCGAACAAGCACGGAGCATTCCCTTTATTAAGGCCATCTCTCTGTAATGTTTCCAGAGCTGCTAACACATCTGAGAATCAATAACTAGACTTAGAGGGATGTTAACATGGCTCAGGGGCTTGTAAACCTCGCAGCCTGAGATGTCACGTGACTAGAGTGACTTTTGTGCTGGGGAGAGAAAGCCCTGGGCGAGGGACCCTTGTCTCCATTTTCTTCTCCTCTGAGTGTCCTGCAGAACCATTTATTCTCCGACTACCTCAAAGCCTTATGCCATTTATTTGTTTAGGTTTCTGTTTCTTAGGGATGGGGGTCCACACAGCCCTTTGGTTTGGAATTTACCAGGTTTATGTCTGTTATCCCACTGTCATCAGGAACAGCATTGCCTTTCATTCTCCAAACTGCTCTGGTTTGATGCTAAGTCACAGGGACACTATACACGGGAGAGTTCATCACACATAATTTAGCTGCCTAACTCCACTCCCTTGGAGGTCTGGGTACTCCACCCTGCGCCCTGCCGAGGCTTTCCTCTGGGAGGCACGCTTCTCAATCACTGCATTCGAGGGTTTTGGGTCCCCTCCTAAAAGAACAGACAGACGCCTCTCTTTGGAGAGAGACTTGGTGGAACAACTACAACAAAATCAGTTCTTTAAATTTAAGCCTTTCCTGTCATCTTGGACCTCTAATGATCACTAAAAACCAAAGACTCCCTGATAATTACGTCCCCAAATTTATTGAAATGTAGAAAATATGCCCATTTGAAAACGCTAACCTAGTAATTAAATCTAAGACTCTCAGGTTAAACTGCACCTTTAATAATGCAGCTTATTTTGTCAAAATCAGTTAAGGCCCTCTAATGTGTTTTGGAGTAAATGGACAGACAAAAATTAAAATGTGGCTAGCCAAGGCAATCAAAAAGCTCACTTTATTCAATCAATAACAATGGCACGTTAATGGGTTCTTTTTACTATTGGGATGTAATTATGCGTGGCTTTAATTTCTTGTAATGATGGAACAAATTAGATTACCTCATACTTTTAGGATCACTTGGTACATCGTGTTTTGGTGCTTCCATAAACCCCAATGGAAATTAAATCAGCTCTGTGATTGCTCATTCTTCCTATATGGTGACATGTCTGCCTCATGTCAGCAAAATGGTAACCATTGTCCAAGACTTAATCCAAGACACTGCAGTAGAGTTAAAAGAAATGATCTCTTTCTCCCCTCTCCTTTCAGACCTTCCTATTTGAAGCCATCAAATTTTGGCATGCCTGCTGGGACACAATCTTGTTAGAACAAACAGAGTAATTCTCATGTGAAACTTCAGGACTCTTTCTACCTCAAGTTCAAAATGTACCTGTGATTCAAACTTAAATTGAGAATGAGTTGGTAAGAACATGATGAGCATCACACAGTAGTAAGAACACAAACTACTAGTTTCTTCTTCCCCTAATTCCAGGTGGACGTCGTGCAAGCTTTGAGGTAGGGAATCTATGGCCATGTATCATTAAAATTAATTAGTGATTAGTCTAGCACATTTAATCTTTAGGTCCTTAACTCAGCACAGGTAAGGTATTCTAGTAAACCTAATGCAACTCCCCTGAACCCTGCAGCTACTAAGCACATATCGTAAAAGACCATACTGTAAATGACATTGCAAATGCAGTGCGGCAGACTGACATTAAATATTTAAAACACATGCAACATTATTAATAAGCAACAATGTCGCAGCGACTGCTAGCTGTCCCCTAATATTGATGCTCTTCCATCAGCTGTCTTAGTAGAGAAAATTCAAACTAGAGAAAATTCTCAGACTCCTATGCAGCCAGATGTCACATTAACTATGTTTTTGTAAATAGATTAATAGAAGTGCTATGTGGAGGTTTCAAGGGCTTTCATTAAAAGACATCCATCATATATCTCATATTATCTGTCCTTCGTCATTCTTTTCTACTGATTAGAACATGAAGTTGATGGATGGAGCAGGAGCAGCCATACTGGACCACGAGTTGAATTTTGGCATAAAGGGCACATCTAATAGCTTCCAAATGGAAGGAGCATAGGTTCTTGAAGACTATGGAACAGTGTTGCCACATTAGCTCTAGACTGTCTACTTTTGGATTTTAACATGATAGAGAATAAACATCTATGTTCTTTAAGCCACTTCTATTTTAAATCTCTGTATTCACCATGAAACACAGTCCCAACTAATACACACCAACAGCAACACTCCAATTGCCCTTGATCTAGGACTATAGCTTAATGTTGTTAAAAAGGACTGTGTTCACATGTGCCAGGCTGTACTGTAGATACTGGATGACTGGTTGCCAGCTCACTGTAATTTGAGGATATTTTGTAGTAGCAGATTGCTAGTTTAGAGCAACTAGAACTATCTGAAAAGGATTACCAAAATTAAGTGTATAGATTATGAAGCATAAATCTCAGTTCTATTTGTTCATAGCAGTCTAAACCTGCATTAAAATTTTAGTAAATAAAATTGGCTATAAGAACTCTTTTGGGAGAAACTATTTCAGCGAAAGGATGATTACCCACAAGACCCCTGATCCCACGCAACCCATTTAGCACCTCCAGTGCCCTTCCACCTCTCTGTTACATACTGTCAGGTAGCAAGGTAAGGGCACTGAGTAGTAGAAACTACTTCAATCTTTCAAAATCTGAGGTTATCTATAATAATAAAAGCATAATATTCTAATTAGACCAGACAGCTGAATGACCGTCCAGACATCCTTCCAGACGACCTTCTGGATGAAGCTGGGGCTGCGAGGGCTGAGCCCCTTCCATGAATTTCATGCATTGGGCCTCTAGTCTGATTGTAAGAGGAAAAACAGAAAGACAAAACGTTCTGTCTGTCCTAAAGAATGCTAGCTAACCATAATGCCATTGATAAGATGCATCACAGAACAGATAAGATGTATTAAGGTACATCTTATTTGTATTAAATCATCTATTCTCCCTAATGTCAGCATTTAGTCATTTGCCATATAACGACATGACATGTTTGTAAATTTTAAAATGTTAGTGAGATGCCTGTTTTTAAAGATAGTTGAGCTGTTCTTTCTGGCAGTTTCAGTATCTGGATTAGAATTTGAGGTAAAAAGGTATAAATAAATTATGCCGAAACATTCAAAGGCCATCAGATGTGTGAGACTACATTGTCATCATACAGAAAAGTGTCCTTGTTCTTGGGAGGTACTCATTGGAGGGTGAAGGGCCATGCATGACGTGTGCAGCTTGTCTCTCAGGTGGTTCAGAGAATAATAGTGTGTGTGTGTGTGTGTGTGTGTGTGTGTACAAAGAGAAAGAGAAGGAGGGTGCAATAAAGCACTGAAGGCAGAATGTTGACAATGGGTGAATCAGGGTGAGGAATATGCATGTGTTCTTTGTACTGTTCATGAAGCCTTCTATGAGTTTGAAATTATTTCCAAAGAAAACATATTTTTTTAAAAGGCAATTGAAACAGGGACCATAATTAAATTATTTCATATTTGAGCACTCTTTCCTGCCCTCCCCATGTACACACACTTCATACACTCATAGACTCTTAAGCGGCACTTCCCTGTACTTTTTGGCCTGCATAATGAGTGCTGGCACGTACACGATTGGGAAACTCAGTCTTTTATTCACGTATTCAAGCTCTAAGTGATTCTAGGAGACTTTTTAGAGAATGGTTTGGTTTTCAAGACAACAATTCTGAAGACATGCTCTAATGTCCTCCCTTACAAACCAGGCTGCCCTTTGGTCCTTTCAGATTTGGTTGAAACTGGCCCATGGAGTACAATTACCTGAGAACACATGCTTGGAGGACAGCTGAGGCATACTGCCTAAGCCACAGACCACTGAAAAGGTGGCCAACAGTGACTACCCTGCATGGCTGACTTCAAAAGTGCTGATGAATACAATGAACTGTGGAAGATGTATGATTTGTTTTGCGCACATTTACTATGATTGATGGTTCAGATTTGGCAAGTTAGTTCACTGCCCATGGAGAAGAAAGTTGCCTTGCCTTGCCTCTTTCAATATTCTCATTGAGATACGTCTCACTCTATGGGCCAATGTACTAACAAATCTCTTTTAACTTGCAGCATGATGAACTTATTAGCTACACTATGAATTAATGCTGTACATACTATTCCTCTTAACTAAAGGTCTTTATTGTAAATGCCTCTGCAAATTTCCCTTCAGACGACCACACTTGAAGACAAGAGTCTAAGTGCCAACCAGTAATCGTGCTAGTCACATTTTGAGATGGGCCTGGGCCAAGACCAGGGTCAGGGCCAGAGTTAGGTTAGGAAGTGTTGTGTTATGCATGGCAGGTTATAAAACTGATATATGTAATCAAAACCACCAATAAATTGACTCAAACTATTCTATGCCTCAAGTTAGCCTGACACTCAGAGTATCAGCCTCAGAGCAAGCCAGTTTTAATTATTGCCTTAAGAATATAGAATGAAAGATAAAGATTGAGATAATCAGTTTACTTGGCAGTGGCAGCAGTATGGGGAATGTAAAAGAAGGAAATTGAAAAAAGTGAGAACAGTATAGTATCAATTTTTTTGTGTGTAATATATTTTATTGATTTTTTACAGAGAGGAAGGGAGAGGGATAGAGAGTTAGAAACATCGATGAGAGAGAAACATCAGCTGCCTCCTGCACACCCCCTACTGGGGATGTGCCTGCAACCAAGGTACATGCCCTTGACCGGAATTGAACCTGGGGCCCTTGAGTCTGCAGGCTGACGCTCTATCCACCGAGCCAAACCGGTTAGGGCAGTATCAATTTTTAGTATGAATTTGAAATCCTTCTTTTAAACTGATGAATATCATTCAGAAATACAAAAAGGAAGGCGAGGGAGTAAGAATCTAATTCCAAGATACCTCTAAGGAGAAAGGGTATTTAAATTAAAAACCTGACCTGGATTGCAGCCAGAATAATTGTTTTATTGTTGTAGTCATTAATAAAGAAACCTGAGAATATATGGTTTCACTAGGAGAGAAAGGGAAAGGGAGAAGAAGGAAGAAGGGAAGAAGGGAAGGAGGGAGGAGGAGGAGGAGAGAGAGACAGAGAGAGAGAGAGACAGAGAAAGAGAGACTGACAGATAAAATCTGGAAAAAAAAATAAAAATCCAGCTTTAAGGTCCCCAAATATGCTATATTCAGTTCCCCTTGATAAGATCAAATTTTGCTAAAATATATTAGAAATGTTTCTTATTTCAAAAATCAAATTGGTAGGCCTATTAGCCAAGGTAACGTTTGCATTCTTGTTACTCTTTGAAGTGAGTCCTGTGGGCTACCATCAGACAGTCCTAGCCACGCTCAAATTGGTGCACTTTGTGCGAGGTGAACGACTCAGCTCTTACAGGATTTCACGCAGCACCAGCTCTGACCCTCCTGAGGTTAGGTGTGCCATCAGGGCCTGTGGGCTACCCAGGTGCCAGTATTTTATCACAATGGACCATAAAACTACTGGCTGTGGATTTTCAATATCCCAAAAAATTTGGTGATTTGTTAATTCAGTTTGGTTGTCTTTTAAAAATATATATATTTTTATTGATTTCAGAGAGGAAGGGAGAGGAAGAGAGAGAAACATCAATGATGAGAGAGAATCATTGATAGGCTACTTACTGCATGCCCCTGACTGGGGATCGAGCCCCCAACCCAGGCGTGTGCTCTGACAGGGAATCAAATCATGACCTCCTGGTTCATAGGTTGACACTCAACCATGGAGCCACACTGGCTGGGCGGTTTAGTTCTCTTTTTAACTAGAGTTTTTTTTTTTTTCTTTTACTTCCCTCTAAAATATCAATAAACCATCTGCTTTTACTTGCTTACCAAATAACTTTAAAAAAAATGTATTTAGCAAGAGTCTCAGAAACCATGAATTAGTACATCCATTAGTGATGAGCCCCTCTCCATGCTCAGTTTTCTTTTTAGGTACTAGTTTTTTTCTATCCTTCCAAAAATAACCTGACTACCAAGACTAAGGAGCACTTCAGTTGTAGGAATGTCCACAGGCTGCCTGGCTTTCATAATAGAAAGGGAATACGTTTCATTAAAGAAAGAAAAGTCAGTAGATTCTATGCTTGCCTTACACACTGACTTCGAGGTCATCAACACCCGATTTTCATATTTTGAAGACTGCTTTTTTTTTCTACACATAGGGCTCCTTTTATTCCCTGGCCACAAATGATAAATGTGGTCTACTTGTTACATTTGTAATGAAAATAATATATCACAAACTTTCCGTTGTAGAATAAACATTTTAAATCTAACATTTTCCTTGGGAATTAGATCAGAAAATTGTCAAGAGATTGTACACCCATAAAATATTTCGTCAAGAGGTACACTGAAAACCTAGAAATCTCATTCCTTCCTTTGGCTCATGCTATTTTAATCAGATGACTTCATTCATATCAATATTTAGAAGCTAATGAGACATTTCAACATAATATTATCCGTAGGATCTATTATTTGGGACTTAAGAAAGTCAATTTTACACTGATTTGTTTTGTTCCTTGGTAACCAGACCTCCTTTAATAAAATCTGAGAATTG
>PVJC01053252.1:0-10871 GCA_004026665.1 Murina feae | reverse complement strand
GAGGGGAAGGGAGGGGAGGGGAGGGGAGGGGAGGGGAGGCTGAGAGCTTGGGTTGCTGCGGGGCATGGCCAGCCTGAAAATGGCCATCAGTTCCTCACCCAGGCTGCCTAGGCACCCCAGCGGGACCCCCTCCCCAACATGAAGGAGCTGGGGGCAGCCTGAAAACGGCCCTCAGCCCCTCACCCAGGCTGGCCACACCTTCATGGGGTGAGGGGGTCCCTGCTGGGGTTTTGGCCAGCTTGAAAAAGGCCATCAGCCCCTCACCCAGGCTGGCCAGGCACCCCAGTGGGGATCCCTACCCTGAAGGGGGTGTGGCCAGCCTGAAAACGACCCTCAGCCCCTCATCCAGGCTGGGAAGGCACTCCAGTGGGACCCCCAACCTCATCCAGAACACCCTTCAGGGCAAACCAGTCGACCCTCCCCCCCCATGCACCAGGCCTCTATCCCATATAATAAAAGGGTAATATGCAAATTGACCCTAACAGCAGAACCACTGGGAATGACTGGTCACTATGACACACACTGACCACCAGAGGGCAGATGCTCAATGCAGGAGCTGCCCCCTGGTGGTCAGTGTGCTCCCACAGGGGGAGCTCTACTCAGCCACAAGCTAGACTGAAAGCTGCCAGCACAGCAGTGGTGGCAGGAGCCTCTCCCACCTCCTCAGCAGTGCTAAGTATGTCCGACTGCTGCTTAGGCCTGCTCCCTGCTGGCAAGTTGACATCCCCCGAGGGCTCTTGGGCTGCCAGAGGGATGTCTGACTGCTAGCTTAGGCCCGATCCACCAGGGAGTGGACCTAAGCCAGCAGGTGGACATCCCCTGAGGGGTCCCAGGCTGAGAGAGGGCATAGGCCGGGCGAGGGACCCCTCCAAGTGCACAAATTTTTGTGCACTGAGCCTCTAGTATATAATTCCATTTATATGAAATGTTCAGAATAGGCAAAATCATAGGGACAGATAGGCTAGTGGTTTCCTAGGGCTGATAGGGTTGGGGGAAAATGGGGTACAGGATTTTGGCAGGGGTGGAGGAAATATCAAAATGTTATAAAACTGATTGTGGTGATGGTTGCACAACTGTGACTATACAAAAACATTAAATAGCACATTTTAAATGGGTTACCTGTATGGTAGGTGAAGTATCCAATCTAATAAAAGAGTAATATGCAAATTGACCATCACTCCAACACACAAGATGGCCTCCCCCATGTGGTCAAAGATGGCCACCACAAGATGGCTCACAGGGGAGGACAGTTGGGGGCAACCAGGCCAGCAGGGAAGGGCAGTTGGGAGGCACCAGGCCTGAAAGGGAGGGCAGTTGGGGGCAACCAAGCCTGCAGGGGAGGGCAGTAAGGAGTGACCAGGTCAGCAGAGGACAATTGTGGGCATTCAGGCCTGCAGGGGATGGCAGTTGTGGGGGGACCCAGGCCTGCAGGGGAGGGAAGTTAGGGGCAATTGGGCCAACAGGGGAGCAGTTAGGCATCAACAGGCTGGCAGGGGAGTGGTTAGGGGATGATCAGGCTGGCAGGCAGAAGCAGTTAGGGGCAATCAGGCAGGCAGGCAGGCAGGTAAGTGGTTGGGAGCCAGCAGTCCTGGATTGTGAGAAGGATCCCAGATTGGAAAGGGTGTAGGCTGGGCTGAGGGACACCCTCCCACCCCTCTACCCACCCCCCCTCTCCGTGCATGAATTACATGTGCCTCTAGTATCTCAATAAAGCTGCTAGTGAGAACAAAGCCCACATGGTAGTAGCCATGCTCCTGCATGACCTGCACTGGCCCAGGGCACCTCTGGGCTTCAGGTCCTACTCTGTCAAAGCAGACTCTCCTGTAAACTGTGGCATGCAGCCTGAGCCTGCGATGCAATTTCTTCAAGCCAGCCCTTGTTGGCTTAAAACATCTTTCACACTCATGTCACTGTAGCTTTCAGAATCCTTGGCAAACGCATAAGTAATTGCCTGGTATTTTCACAAGTTGTCAAAGCATTTAGGGCTCTATTTCCTGAGCTGGCCTAGAAATAAACACACGTGTTTCAGTCTTTACCCTGCCTGCCCCTTCCTTCCAGTGAGGGTGAGGGGTAGGCTTCTAGCTTGGCTCACACATCAGCCTGGTCTTCTTCTCACACTTCCTCGGGGTTCAGCCTCCCCACTCCAGTCCTGAGGTCTCATGATGGGAAGGGGAGGAAGAATGGAAAAAAGCAAGATGGAGAATAGATTCTTCCACCCCTGTGAAGGCTTTGAGCCAAGCAGCTGAGATGAGAGTAATCGACTAATGAGAAGAAAGGATCTTTAAAGTTCTCCCAGGGGACCATGGCGCCCTTCATTGCAGTTTAAGAAATTAAAAAGAACTTTATTTTGAAATTACTTTTATTACATGAGCTGTGTTAACTCTGACACCACTCAGATGGAACCACACAGTTCACAGTTTTCTAAGTGTATATACTAAGAGTTTATAGCTTACACATCTCTCTTCTTGACATGACTCCTATTAACATCTATACATGGTCTATGGGAGAAAGAAGCCATAATTGCTTTGGGTTTTGGCTTAATCAGATAGGTGGGCAAAGCCTTGACTGTTAAGGGATTCTATACAACAAAACGTTAAGTTTCCTCTGAGTGGTAGGGTTATGGAATCCTTATTTTTTTTGTGCTTATCTGTACTTTCTGAGTCTTATCAGAACAATGAGTATATACTAAGTAAACCATTAGTGAAACTTCCCTGGTGCTAGGTTACACATGAGTGCTACTGAACAGTAGGTCCTGGGGAAAGTACAATAGAACCAGAGAACAGAATGTCTCAGCACAGAGCATATTGAGGTTCCCAGTACCCAAGCTGGACTCAGAGGTCTGGCCTCCATGAAAGTCGCTCCTGAAGACCATGTTCAAGGTTTTCATGACCCCAGTTCCAGAGAACTTGATTCTAACAACAAAAATATAAAGACGCCTATTCTACCAGGATGGATCTGAGTCCCTAATCCTATTCACTTATTGAAGGGGTGAACCATTTCATCAATGAGGGATGGTTGAGGGAACTAGAAATAGACTGAAGTCTTAGAAAAGCTGGCAACTATCATCAAAGCAGTGGAGGGTTACTGCATGGAAGATCCCTGGGAAACAGGCCAAGGACAGCACTGTGTGAAGACACAGAGGCAAGATTTACCTCTGGTGGACATTCTGAACACCAGAGGCCCATCCCGGGAGCGGACGCCTCCTGAGGCAGCTCCGCATGCACCAGAAGCTGGGTATCACCGTTTCAGATCTTCAAAGAGCTTTTAGTTATCAGGAGAGTTCGACCAAAAGATGTTTGATGCTTCTAATCCAGATCTCATTCCACAGGGCTCTTCGCACCAGTTTTGGCTTGCTTTGGTGTATTTTTATTAGTGCACGTTCCCTTATCGATCCCAAGCTAATGTAGCTCAAAAAGACAGAACAACAAAATCCCACCACTGTTTGATTCCATGACTGCTGACCTCCCTGCTGCTGTCACCAGTGAAAACTGCCTATCACCATTACTGAGCTGTGTACAGCCTATGCAAGGCTGCCCAGGAGCTGCTGCCCCCTCGTGGAAATGAATACAACTGCTTAGAAAGCAACCAAGATGCATTCTGAGGCTGCTGTCTACACACAACCCTCTTTCCTTCCCCCCACATCTTCACTTTTTGGTGAGATCCCTGCAATTCTTGACCCTAGCCCACCAGGGTCTTTTGTTTACATTCACAACATCATTATGTCCCATAAAAGACTGGACTTTTAGCCACGACGAAAGTCCTGGTTTCCACAGTGGTTGGAATTTGGACCTGCCTCTTTCGAGTTACGGAGTGAACTTGGATATTAACATAATGCTAGAGAAAAGAGCACTGGGCCAGGCTTAAAGGCCTAGGCTCCAGCTCATGTTCTACCATTCCTTATGTCACTTTGAACAAGTCACAAATTTCTTACATTTATGCAATGCTCTGGAGTTCGGAGATGAGATCCTTCAAGAAAAGTGGTTCATCCTATGTGTAGTACTTGCAGTGGCCATTCACAGCCAAAGGCTGTGTTCTCTCCTAGCCTAGAGACCCTCACTCACCCACAGAGGAGACTGGCCAAGCCCAGACCGTACTGATCTGTGCCTTCCACCTAAGGCACAAGCAGGTTTTTCTTCTCTCTTAAAAAGGAGCTGTGCAAGGCTGATCAGGGAGGGAACAATTCCTAGGTTGGTCAGGTGCCTGAAAACATTTACGAAGCTTTCCAGACAGGTCTTGCCATTCTTGCTGACAATATAGAGCCCTGTGACTTAGCTGAGTCACTGGCAGAGATGTCTCATTGTTTCTCAACATCGGTCACCAGCTCACTGTTGCCACAGAAGGGTTTCGTATGAGGAGGGGGCAACTGAGGATACCACATGGTTTGAGTGCTAGACAGGTAGGTGTTCAACACCAAACTGGACAGTGGTTTGGAATAAAGTCACAGTAGCTGAGTGAGGAATGTGACTTCCATTTTATGTGTTATGAATTTTCAAGACACTTCAATGAAGAGTCAAGGAAACAGAGGATAAAGATTAACTTCTTTCTCAAGCTTGCTGTCTCTATTCAGAATAATTCATGGTTCCAAAATATTACAGGATTATTTGTTCTAGTTCTGTGAAAAATGCCATTGGTATTTTGACAGGGACTGCATTGAATCTATATGTTACTTTGGGTAGTACAGACATTTTATCGTTAATTCTTCCTATCTATGAGCACAGTAATATGCTTCCATTTACTTTTATCTTCAATTTCTCCCTTGAATGTCTTATAATTTTCTGAGTACGGGTCTTTTACCTCCTGGGTTAAATGTATTCCTAGGTACTTTATTGTTTTTGATGCAGTTACAAATGAGATTTTTAATTTATCTGACAGATCATTATGGTGTATAAAAATGCAACTGATTTATGAATATTTTGTGTTCTGCTACTTTACTGAATTCATTTATCAGTTCTAGAATCTTTTTTTCAGTGGAATCTTTAGAGTTATCTCTCTATATAGCATCATATAACTTTCATATTTAAAACCCATTTCTTTTACTTAGGTTTCCCACAGAAGATAATTTTCCTTCAGGAACTGGCATGCAAAGTTTTTGTTGTCTCGAAATGGTATTTTTAGTTTAGTGTGGGGAACTATTCTCTGTTAGCCCCTAATACTGGATTAAGCTAACTTTCCCTTATCAGTATAATAGAAAATTCCAAAAGCAGACAATGTTTTGTTGACCTCAGACACCTTGCACTATCCACACTTGCTAAAAATAAAACATCCTAGTGAGGCATTTACTACATTAGTCTTAAAACATTTTTTTATTTATAGGGAATCTCACAAACTGAAGTGACAGTCAACTGCCAACAAGACATGGTTCATGAGTCATGCTGTTAGCCTGAACTTTGAAAATGCTTTTTCTCCTCCCAAATACTTTAAGCCAACTGAAATTATTTTTTTAAATATTTGATCACAGTGATGATTCATACACACACACACACACACACACACACACACACACACACAAAAGCCTAAGCAACTAACCAGTCCACCAGTTACTATGACATTCACTGACCACCAGGGGGCAGATTCTCAACACAGGAGCTGCCCCCTGGTGGTCGTTGTGTTCCCACAGCCAACCTCCTGCGGCCACCCAACCTCCCACAGTTCCTCCCCTGGGCCACCGCCCGCCCCAAGGAACCTCACAGGGCCTCTAGTTAAAGCATAATTTAATGGGTCCTTTAATTAGCTTTACACACTGGCTATAAAAAAGTACACTGAGAAATGTTTTCCCTAAAAAATAATAATTATTTAGTATACTACTTAACCAACTAATTCTAAATACTCTGTAAGAGTAATAAGTCAATCTGCCTTAATAAAAGTTTGTTTATAGTAGCAGCATATTCTGAGCACCTACCATGGACCAAATGCTGTTCTACTGTTTCACAGACAAAAATCTCTAGTCCTTGGAAAAACCCTATCTGTATATATAAAAGCCCAAGCAACCAGTTAACTGGACAACTGGCTGGTAGCTATCACACACACTGACTACCAGGGGGCAGATACTCAATATAGGAGCTTCCCCCTGGTGGTCAGTGCGCTCCTACAGTGCAAGCGCCACTCAGCTGACCGACGGGCACCAGACACTGGGCACAGCTGCGGTGGCACAAGCCTCTCCCACTTCTGCTGCAGCATACTGAGCAGCAGCAGCAGGCACAGCAGGGACAGGATGAGCAGGAGTGGCGCCCCAGCCACCTGCGGCCTCATGCACTACTACATCCCTCGGGGGATATCAGACTACTGGCATCCCCTAAAGGGTCACAGATTATGAGAGGGCACAGGCCAGGCTGAGGGACCCCATTGGTGCACGAATCCATGCACTGGGCCTCTAGTAAGGAACATAAGCAAACAGACTCAAACTTGTCAAATTACTAAGCAAGGCCATACTGTTAGCGGCAGCCCCAGGATCAGGACACAGGCCTGGCCAATTTTTGCCATGACTGGGCCCTTTCCTCTCCATCTCTTACAACTGCCTTGCTGAAGATGAGAAACAGGATGCCCCCATGATGCCACACCCTGGTGCTTCAACCAGCGTGTTTTCTTGACATACTGGACATCTACTTAAAATTTTATTTGAAGCAAGCTTTGACTTGTTTTAGTATGTATTTCATCTTCTATTTATCACCCGCTTTCATTTCAGGTCTAGAGGTCCTGAAAACATCTGAAACAAAGAACTCTACAGAACACCTCTCAGCACTAGATCAAACTATAGCATGTTTGAAGAGATATTACTGAAAAGAGCTTGAACAGGGCAGCCTGAAAAACAGAGGGTACAAAACCTGGGGCATCCTCCTTATAACTCAGAGTTAGGTATGATGTTCTAAACTGTGAATCAAAGAGGTGTATTATTATATATATTTGCTTACTGACACCATTTTTCTGATTTGAAGACACAAAGTCACTTCCATTTAATTTAATATTTATTTCATTTTATATCCAGATGTCACATTTTCTACATTAAAATATAATCATGCTGACTCTCTCACATACATCCTCTGAGAAAAAAGTGAACTTTACACAACTTGAAAGATGGAATGCACAGAGAAGTTGCTATTGCACCCAACTAACAAAGAACACAGAGACCACACAGTGGACAAGGCGGAGTGCATAGAAGACAGCTCAGGCTCACAGCAGAGGAAGGAGCAGGAGTTAAAAGGCTAAAGCTTTTAAATGCTATCACTTGTGCCACAAGATTACCCTGAAGAGGCAGAGATAGGTCAGAAAGCAGGACCAAATAGGCGTTTGTCCCTACACAAACTTTCTCCCACGTCATGTCCTCAGCATCTGGCAAACACTTTAGAAAATTACACCACTTGTTAGCATGTCCGAATGTAGCATGGGTATAGGTTTTTCTTTTCTTTTTGCTGTACCTCCAACTCTTTCCAAGCAATAATTATACTGATTATTTTGATTATGATTCCTCTGCATGACAACCCAGTAAGGATCATCAAGACAAGGCATCTCACTGCTATCCGATCAATGCCAGCTGTGCAAAAGCTGCAAGATTGTGTGCTACTCAGAGGGAGAGAGCACATGAACACACAGGAGTCCCGACTCCTTTTCTAATCTACTCATTAAATAGGAAAGAGCAGGTGGACAGTAAAAACCATCTGCTTAGAACAGCAGCACAGACCTAGAGGTAAACCACAATCCAAACACAATGCTCAGGAGAGAGCTCTGGGCTCTTCTAAGCAGAGGCTTCTTTTAGTCCTGATCCTGCCCGATTTGGAGATCAAAGCATTATAGCTTCAGATAGTGATACTCTCAAGAGGGTGGAGAAGGAAGGTCTGAAAGACTCAAATAATGAGGACATTATTAGGCAACTATCCCACTATTTACAAATACACATGAGTAAGAAAACTTCGCCTCCATCCCTGCAGCTACTTTAAACAAAGTATTGAAGATCCAAGTTTTCTGAGCAGGGAATATTTTAAAGTCTGTTAGCAGTTTAAGACATTGCAACACTGGCACAACATGTCACCTATTCTTTGTTTTTAATTACAGGGTAACACGGTAAACTCCAACACAAAAGTGGGGATGGGCAAGTGCGAAAGGAATCAATAAACGGAACCAGTATTACACAAGGATATTGAGCCAACGATGAGACGGCAGCTAGTGCTTTGCGGAGTCCCGAGGGTAGAACTCGCTCAGGGTGCTCTGAGGGATTCTCTTCAGCATTTCTTTGGGGAAAATTCGGAGCAGCTGCCAGCCAATGTCCAAAGTCTCATAGACAGTGCGGTTTTCATAAGGACCTTATAAAAAATTGAGATTGGATGAATAAAGGCAAACTACTTCCAACTTACCAGGTTATTGAGGACGTATTCTGTTATATGACCAGCACTGGAAGCATCAAGCATAAAAAAGAAGAGACACAGAACAGTTAGGTCCCCCCAGACTGGACGCAACTGAATGTGGAAATGAGGCCACAGACAATAAGCACCATCTTGAATCAGAGGAAAGAGAGAGGCCCATGGGCTAGAGAGAGCAGACAGGCAGTCTTGTGTGTGTGTGTGTGGGGGGGGGGGGGGGGGGGGGGGGGAAGGGGAAGGAAAGGCGAGCTTTCTTGACAATTGGGTGGGGATCTAAATACTTTGGGCAATGGAAACCATACTCAGTGTTGTGTCCAGAGGAGTGAGAAAGTTTCCCAGGAACAGAGGCTGAATTTGACAGTTACTTAGAAAGGCCAATTGAGTACTTGAATAAGTCAGTGGTTTTCAAAGTTATTATTTTTAACAGCAGAAATCAACCTTATGCAAATAAATCTCATTTCTTTTTTAAAAATATTTTTATTGATTTCAGAGAGGGATTGATAAGGGAGAGGGAGGGGGAGAGGAGGGGGAGGGAGAGAAACATCAATGATGAGAGAGAATCATTGATCGGCTACCTCCTGCACGCCCCCTACTGGAGATCAAGCCTGCAACCCAGGCATCTGCCCTTGACCGGAATCGTACCTGGAACCCTTCAGTCCACAAGACAATGTTTTATGCACTGAGCCAAATCAGCTAGGAATAAATATCATTTCTTAACTAAGAAACCAGCATGGCTGAAATTCTGGATTCTTTACTCTAGCAGAAGAATTTTATCTCTAACTTTAAAGGTATTAAGGTATGCATTAAAAAACTCATATATTTTGGGGATTTTGATGTCAATAAAAAACTTACCACATGAATAAAAAAGTGTACAAATCCTAGTGCGTAGCTTTATGCATTATTCCAAAATGAACACATCTGTTGTTAAATCCCACTGAGGTCAGGAAGAGTATTAGCAGTGTTAGCAGGACTGGCAGGGGAAACCAAGCCAAGCAGCTTGAAAATCCTACACTACATAGGCTATGAAATGAAAAGCATTCTGGACTTTTTAGTAGAGAGACAATCAATAAAATTTACTCTGGCAATAGTATATAAGGGATCAGGGAAACAAAAATCTGGCATTTTGCAATCAGAATGATGAAATCAAAGGTGTGGACTAGGTCTTAAGACTCAAAGTATGGTCCCACTCAAACAGTGGTCAGAGATCAGTAGTTTCAGCATCACCCAGGAGAACGCCCAATTACTGAGCTTGAGTAACCAGGACAATAGTCATGCTGAGGCAGAGAGAAACTGAAGAGGGAATTGCTAGGCAGATGGTCAGTTGGGTAAAAACTTTGGTTCTGACCATGCTGAGCCTCAGGGATGGTGGCATAAACAAAGTGTCCCAGCTGAAGATGTGGGATTAGGGCTTCAGAAAGAGGGTAAGGATCATACATAGCAATTCAGTCAGTGCACAGGGGACAAGCCAAAGCTTGGCGGGGGAGGAGGAAGAAGGGAGGGAAGCACAGGCAACTACGCCTCTGGGACTATAAACAATTAAGAAGCAGAAAAATATATTTTAAAAAAGGAGATGAAAACGGATGGGTCAGAAAAGTCTCAAACCCCCAAAGCTACCAAAGATGGCTACAGAGAGGGTAGGAGGAAGGAGGAGTGCTATAGACGCCAGCTGTAAGAGAGAGAGAAAATAAGGGGGGAGCTAAGTAACTGGACAATAGAGTTGAAGGCAGACACAACAGAGCTGAAAGACCCTCTTCTCTAATCAGAAGAAAAATTACGTAGATACCAATGTAAAATCTCTTAGATTGGGAAAGGGATCTTCAAATCTATATATGAGGCTGTTTATATTTGTAAGAAAAGAGTCATCTTACCCTGAGCAATGAAGTTCCTCTCAAACTTTTGCAGAAATTCCAAGTAAAGAAGATCATCTGAGGTAAGGGCTTCTTCTCCCACCACAGCTTTCATGGCTTGTACATCCTTACCAATAGCATAGCACGCATACTAAAGAGAGAAAATATTCACATGCACAGACTTAAGAGTGTATAAATGTTAATAATAATCTGGACTATTTAAGTGTATTGCTTTAGCTGTCTTCATAAGAGAACGCAGAAGGAATTTCACGTTACTTACAAACACAATTCACATAAATAAAACTCATGAAAGTATCAGAGAACTTTATTAGAAAGCCGTCTCACCCGGAAAGGAATCTTCAGGCATGCAACCGACATTGCTACAAAAATACACTTCCTCAATGTCTCAATGAGCTTACGCTTTATAGAATATTTGAAAATCAGAACTCATACCATGGAGTAATCCATTTTGAAGTTCTTCGATTCCAGAAAAACATTTGTACTATTAAGTGTACCGTTTCTACTTTAAGAAAAGTTAAAGAAAATTTTCAGTAGTACTCCGTAATTATTATTATTACTAGGGGCCCGGTGCACGAAATTCGTGCATGGGTGGGGGGTGGGATGGGGTGGGGGGGAGGTCCCTCAGCCCAGTCTGCCCCCTCTCACAGTCTGG
>PVJC01053251.1:0-10879 GCA_004026665.1 Murina feae | reverse complement strand
GGGGGCTCGCCAGTAAGGCCACATTTGGTCTGAGACCCGAGGACATAGAGGGCATGGGGAGGACGGCAGAGGGGCAGCCAGTGCCAGCCTGGCGGGCATGTGCTTCACGTGTCTGAGGAGGAGCGGGGGCCGGGCCAGCCAGAGTGCAGGGTGTGGAGTGGGAGACGATTAGGAGACGGTGTCAAAGCTGCGAAGGCCTCACAGGTGCTGGGGAAATGGGGTGGAGAGGTCCCAGGGCAGAGAGGAGGGTGAGCAGGACCCCGAGTTAGGAAGTGGCTGGGGGAGGCCTTGCAGGCTGGGCTGGGTGCTTTGAGCTCAGGCAGGAGAGGTGGACAGACAGATAAGCTGTCAGAGGCAGGCCTGGAGCAGGTGGGGCGGGGAGAGGATGGAAAGGAAGGGGCTGGAGTGCAGGTGTGAGCTGAGGGCCCAGGTGGGGCTTGGACCCTGAGTCTAGGCCCCAAGGGGCAGGGCCACGTGGCCGTCAGTGACCGCCGCGCGGTGTACTTCGCCAGGTTCAACGACGAAGTGAAGCACATCAAGGTGGTGGAGAAGGACAGCTGGATTCACATCACGGAAGCCAAAAAGTTTGAAAGCCTCTTGGTACGCGGTTCTGCGGCTCCCGCCAGCCTGGCCCCAGGTTGGGGGGTGGGGGGCTGGCCCTCATGCGCCCACTCCAAGGAGGAGAGGCCTCCTGCACCCCACGCCTTGGGACAGTTAGGGCCCCTGAGTCAGGATTGTTCCCCAAGTCCCCCAAAGGGCCAGGTGGGTTGACAGTGGTGGACAGTGACAGGGAGGGCCCAGCCGATCCTCCTGCTGGAGCCCGGTGTGGGCCAACCTCGCCCCCGGCTGCTCCCCACAGCACCCCTGCCCCGCCGGCCCCTCTCCCACCTCCCCACTGCGCAATCACAGCCCAACCAACGCAGCTCACGGCGTAGTCCTTACGGTGACCTTAAAGCCGGACCCCTTCATCCTTGTACTTACACGTGGTCCGTGTACGAGACCGTCTGAGCTCTTAGACCCACGGTGGCCACAGAGAAGCGCCAAGTAAAACGAGGGCCCACGTGCCGCCCCAAACCCCACGTGCCGCCCAGAAGAGCTTCGCTGTGGCTTGTGCGCACGTTTTCAAGCAGAACCGCTGGGCGGGCTGTGCCGTGCCCGGCCTGCTCTGGGGCAGGTGTAGTGAAACGTGTGCCAGCCAGTCCACCCCCCTTTTCCTGGCTGGTGCCCGCGTGGCCCCGGCCACTGGACAAGCTGTTGTTTCTGGAAGCATTTCCCCGGTGCTGGGGACGTGGCGTTCCCACTCGCCTCCGTATAGAGTTGCAGGGAGCACTCCTGCCCCCGACCTCGGCATTTCATGGCTTTTCCTTTAGAAACATTTGGGAGAGGAAGGAGTGGCTCAAAGGTCTTTGGGTGCCGGCCACCTGCCCTGGGCCTGGTGCTGGGGGAAGAGGAGGAAGGGGGCTCTTGAGGGCCCAGGAGAGAAGTCCCTAGTGTGAACCTGAGGAGGCGGCAGAGGGCGGCCGGGGAACCCGGGAGGCCTGCCTGGAGGCGGCGGCAGTCAGTGGGCGTGTCCTGCAGGAGCTGGTGGAGTACTACCAGTGCCACTCTCTGAAGGAGAGCTTCAAGCAGCTGGACACCACGCTCAAGTATCCCTACAAGTCCCGGGAGCGCGCGGCCTCCAGGACCTCGAGCCGGTCCCCAGGTAGTGCCCAGCCCCTGGCACACCAGTGCTCCCCCGGAGGGGTCCATTCTGCCCCAGTCCCCACGGCCCAGCCCCACTGCCCATCTGCCCTCAGGAAGGCTTTCTGTGGGCCGTGCTGACCTAGGCCCAGAGCAGTGGCCTGGCTCCCCAGCCCGTCACGATGAGCACCCTCCCAGCTGCTGCTCTGAGCCTGGGTGCCTTTGCCCTAGGTCAGCATGGGGAGAGAACAGGGTGGGACCCGCCTGTCCTCAGATGCCTCCCTGTGCCTTAGCCCCCCGAGGGGCTCGCTGTGCGGGAGCCAGGCCAGCACCTCTGTGCAGACCGTGCTCTGCAGCCCAGGCCGGGGGTGGTCGGGGGAAGGCCCTGGAGTGGGGGGGCAGGCTGGCCCGAGCATTTGGCATCCAGCCCAGGACTCACCCTGAGCCACCTGCTTCCCCCAGCCTGCAGGACCTGCAGAGCCGTGGGTCCACCCGGGCAGAACAGGCCAGGAGAGGCATGGCGGGCCTTTAGTGAGCACCTACTGTGTGCTGGGCAAGAGGCTGCCCCTGGGAGAGGCGGCCCGATTTGCTCTCTGGGGGAAGGTGCAGAGAGCTGAACTGGAGGGAGGGCACCACAGAGGTGGCCACTGTGCCTGTGCCCGGGTGGACCTTGAGGCCCCCCCAGCTCCTAGGACGGCCTGGGCCCCTCCCCTGCCGTCGGCGACCGTGTGCGGTGGGTCCCGTGGATGCTCCTCTGCCCCCTTTCACGTTCTCTCTCGCCTCTTTGCAGCTTCCTGCGCCTCCTACAACTTTTCTTTTCTCAGTCCTCAGGGCCTCAGCTTTGCTTCTCAGGGCTCCTCCGCTCCCTTCTGGTCAGGTACCGCTGCCCTCGGGGCATGGGGGGCCTGGCATGGGCTGCCTGCTGGCCCACCCTGCCTGCAGGTGTCCCGGTGGCGGGGGGAGGGCAGGGGGGCAGGCGGGGCTGCTGCACCTGAGGACCCCGTCAGGCTTGGCGCTGCCTCGCTGCTGCCACCCTTCAACACGCTCGCCCATGGCCCCTCCCCAGCTGCTCGGCCATCGTCCGCGTTGCTCACTGAGAGCTTTGCCTCTGGTAGCGGCTGGCAGCCAGGCGGCCAGCGGGGAGCAGACCCGCGGCCCCACTCAGCGCTGTCGGAGGGGTGGTGGGGCTTGAGGGGCGGGGTCTCGGTGGCCGACCACAGGGCCCTCCCTCCGCTGCCAGAGCCAGAGCCCTCCCAGCCGCTGTGCCTGCTTCCCCCTCTGTCGCAATCACTGTCACCTGTCCATCAGGGCTCCTGGGTCCTGGGTCCTGGGGGAGCCGGTCCAGCTGGGTTTCCAGTTTGGGGCCCTGGAAGGGGGGCCTGAGGGAGGCGGGCATCATGCCCTGGGGACCCATCAGGGTGCTCCATCCGAGGGAGGGCTGGGAGCTGGGCGGCGGCCACGCAGCTGTCCCCTGGCCTGTGGCGCTGTGATGGTCAGAGCATGCGTCTGTCCTGTCCCCGAGGGAGCGTGGTCATTGCCTGCGACGGCTCCCAGGGCGGGTGGTGCCAGCTCTGGTGCCCTCCATGGGGATCTCAGACCACAGAGGAGCGAGGGGCCTGGAGCCTGGCTGTCCCTCCAGAGCCTTTATACCAGCAGGCCTCGCCGCCGGGGATGGGCCAGACGCCTGGGAGAGAGAGCCAGCTCAGCCTGGGAGTCCCCCGACCCTGGCTGGGCCCTGCCCGCAGCCCCGTGACGCCACCCGTCTCCCCCCTTCCCCCCCAGTGTTCACGCCCCGCGTCATCGGCACTGCGGTGGCCAGGTACAACTTCGCTGCCCGGGACCTGCGAGAGCTCTCGCTCCGGGAGGGCGACGTGGTGAAGATTTACAGCCGCATCGGTGGGGACCAGGGCTGGTGGCGGGGCGAGACCAACGGCCGGGTGAGTGGCTGCCCCACCGCCTCCACCGTGAGAGGCCCCCTTCCCCACGACGAAGGCCTCACCGCTTTTGACTACCCTCTCCCCCCCACCCGCCCCCCAGCTTTGGGGAAGGTGTTGTCATGTATCTTTAAAAAAAATTTTTTTTTAACTTTTAAATATATTTTTATTGATTTCATATTTTTATTGATTTCAGAGAGGAAGGGAGGGGGAGAGAGAAGCACCAATCGGTGATGAGAGAGAATCATGGACCGGCTGCCTCCTGCACGCCCCCCACTGGGGAAGGAGCCCGCACCCCGGGCCTGTGCCCTGACGGGGAATCGGACCCCGAGCCCCTGGTTCCTGGGTCAGCCCCTGAGCCCCGCCGGCCGCATGTATCTTATTCCACATGTTTTAACCCAAAGGACGGGACTTGCTTTCGGCAGCTGGTACCCATTCGATGCACTCATTTCCGCCCCAGACCAGGTCCCGCTGCCTGCACTCCCCGCTCCTGGTCTGTGCTCCGTGCGCGTCCGTCTGTAAGTCCTTAGTTTCTGTTGGATGGGGACACGTCTTCATTCCACTCCCTTTTTAACACCGGCCGGTGTAGCTCGGTGGCTGAGCATCAGCCCATGAACGAAGAGATCAGGGTTCGATTCCCGGTCAGGGCACAGGCCTAGGTTGTGGGCTCGATCCTCAGAGGGGGGCGTGCAGGAGGCAGCCGACCAACGATTCTCTCATCAGCGGTGCTTCTCTCTCCTTCTCCCTTCCTCTCTGACATCAATAAAGATAATTTTGTTACGAAAGGAAAGTTGCCGTAGGAGCGGCTCTGGCTGATGCTCTTCCCCAGAGGCGACGTTTACCTTCGCGGTGGCAGCTGGAGAGGGCGGGCTCTGCTCGGGGCCAGGGCTCCACCCGGCTCCCAGCCTCTTCTCCAGGCTGGTGTCACCCTTTGAAGGACCCCCACCTCCACAAGTCCGTTCTCGGC
Organism: Murina feae; assembly: GCA_004026665.1. Taxonomy (NCBI): domain Eukaryota; kingdom Metazoa; phylum Chordata; class Mammalia; order Chiroptera; family Vespertilionidae; genus Murina; species Murina feae. The sequence goes on along the minus strand of PVJC01053251.1, from coordinate 6,298 downwards.
CTCTCCCAGCACGTGTGGCTCACGTGCACACACATGCACACACACGCACGCACACGCTTGCACACACTGTTAGTGATCTACCGTCCCTTTCTTTTCAGATCGGCTGGTTTCCTTCAACCTACGTGGAAGAGGAAGGCATCCAGTGACAGGGACGCAGGCAGGACTCGGGGACTGTCGTGGGCATCCGTGTCCAGTCCTGGGACCACAGGGGCAAATGCCTGCCGACCTTCCGTCTCCAACAGCCCGCAGGGATGGGGAGGGTGTTCAGAGTCCTAACCGCAAACTGCCCCGCCCGGCTGCCCTCGGTGGCCTGTCCTGGGTTCGCCGCTTGTACATAGAGGAATCCGGGCGGCCTGCACGGCTGCCCCGCCGGAGCGCCGAGGAGGGAGCGCCCGCGCCGAGTGGGCCAGCGCCGGGCGGCAGCCGAGGTCGGAGCTCGTCCTGCCCCTGTCCTGTCGGGGCGGCATTCAGGAGCCTGGGCGGGAATGGCTGATGCTGTGGGGTGGGGGGGCCTTCCCCACTTTGCTCAGCCCTGGACTCAGCCGTCCTGCTTCCTGCTGCTGCCAGGGTGACTCGGCGTAGGAGAGGGCATTGAAGGGGCCTGGCTGTCCGTCCCCTGACCTCCCCATGTCTCTCTGCCCCGGGACATGCGGAGAACCCCCCCTGCCCTCCCCCCTCCCCCCCGCAGGCACCTCTCAGGAAGGTGCCCTGGGAGCGAGGGAGCTGTCCCTTACCCCCTGGTTGATGGTACTGTCTTTGCCCGAACCCGAGGCTGTCTGACCTGCCTGCTGCCAGGAGACGTCTGGAAACCCCGATGATGCGGGTGGGAAGAATAGGGCGTCCCCTCGCTGTCCCTGCTGCTCACATTCCTGTCCAGGAGGGGGTGCCATGCTACCGTGCGGGGTGCCCCCGGGGTCCCCTGTGTCTTGCGAGGGGGTCTCGCCCTGGGTGGGTCTTCCTTCCGGGAGCTTCCATAGCTTGTGAACGGCCCCCAAAATAAGTGCTCTTGGGGGGGTGCTCTGCCCTGTGGCACCCCCTCCTGCCTCCCCTGGCCTTGGCCTCTGGCTGCTCAGCCAGACCCTTCTCTGCCTGGATGTTGCATGAGACCTAGTGACACGCGCCTCTGAGCCCCATGCCAGGGCTGCCCGGGGCCTGGACTCCATGGTCCCCTCCTCCGTTTCGTCAGCCGCACAGCCCTGTGCCCGGAGCAGGGCCAGGCTGGGCCTCATCCTCCACGCTGCACCCGGGGGTCCTCGGAGGTCAGCCTTGTAGCCTGCAGGCTGGGCTCTCGCAGCCCCGGGCATGGGGAGGAGGCGGGAGGGTCCGGGGTGGCGAGCAGCAGGGAGAAGAGAGAAGGCAGCGGGCAGAGGCTGGAGACGGAGTGAGCATCGCCGTCGGGGGGCGGTGAGCGAGGGGGGAAGAGCCCCGCCACCAGAGAGCACCCAGCACTTTGCGCCCACCCTTCGGCCGCGAGCCCTGACGGAGGGGAGACCGGCCCCTTTCTGTTTACTGCTGTCGGAAAGGTTTTGTTGTTTGTTTTTTGTTTGGCTTGTTCGCTTTTTAAGGGAAAAAGAAGTTTGTAATTATTTCGTCCAAAGCTCCTGTTATGTGTCTGTGAATATAAGGAAGAGATTTTATAAGAGCAGGAAAGCGTGTATATCTGAGGCCATCGGAAGCCGCCGTGCAACGCCGGGCCACTGGGAGGGCGGACGCGGTCCCGGTTCCTGCGACGGTTGGGGTGGCCCCGCCTGGCAGGAGGCGGGGGCCTGGGATTGGCTGGGAACATGGAGCCCGATGCATGAGGGTCAGGAGCCCCGGGTCCCACAGCTGGGGGCGACCCCAAATGGACTCACACTGTGCATTTGCCAGTAGGTTTTTTCAGACCATGGTTCTTACTGCAAATAAACCCAAGTTCTTTCCTGCAGGAGGGGCGTGGCTGCACTTCTGGCTCCCCCAACCCCTCATCTGGATCCTGGGGAACCCCCCGCTGCCTTCCCTCTGGGTGGACTCAAACCCTGGCCCTGTCCCACTCGCACCCTTGCCCTCCCTGCCCGCATCTCCACGTGCTGGAGAGAATGACTGCTCTCCTGAGGGTGGGGCTGGCCTAGGACAGAGGAAGCAGTAGGTGGAGACCTTTCTCCCTCTTGGGGGAGCAGGCAGAGGTGGGGAGCCCCCCACCCCCGTCTCCCATTCGCCACATGCATTTCCCTCCTCACTCCCCTTGTGGCCCAAGGTGGCTGCTGGAGCTCCTGCCACCGAGGCCACCGGCAGTGTGGACCCCGGCACAGTGTGCCCCTTCCTCACCCGGAGCCAGGGCACGGGCTGCTGCCGGGGGGTGGGGAGGCTGGGGGGCGGGCACCCTCATCTGCTGTGGGTTCAGACCCAAGGATGGTGGGTGTCCATCTGTCAGAGGGCCCGAGTGTAGACGGGGTGGAGTCAGCAGGGACCAGGGGTCTGCCTGCCCAGATGGCAGCTGGGCGCTCCCGGTCAGTGAGGGTGAGGGCTGGCCACCCGGGCACCAGGCATCACGGCCCTGAATGCCGACAGCCGCGGGTCCCCAGGACGGGACCCTCAGAGCCTGTGTTCCGAGCTGTGGCGACTCCCCTGGATGGAAGTCCACCAGCTGAGCCCGCCGGCCAGGGCTCCATGTGCTTCCTTAACTTTCCAGAAATAGGATGGGAAGCAGCCTGTCCCTGGTCACATGACTATAGGGTCCCCCGGGGACACCAAGGCTGTGGGTCCCATCCCTGGTCAGGGCACATAGGAGACCCACCCAGTGGACGCATGGGTCAGTGGAACAACAAATCAGTGTTCTTCCCTCCCTCAAGTCAATAAAACTTAAAAAAAGGGATAAAGGAAATAAAACCCCACTTGGCGACAAGCACGGAGAGCAGGTGCCTCTGGGAGAGCCGGTTCGGGAGCTTCCTGCCAAGAAGGTGTGAGCCCTCCCAGTGCCAGTCCCCTGGGGGGGGGGGGCTGGTCTCCGGGCCCCTCCTGGGGTCAGCTCTCCCAGGTGTTGTACTCACACGTGGCCCCCAGGGGGAGGTGTTCCCTGCAAAGGCGCAGCCTTTCCCTCTGTCACTGCAAGACCCCACTGGTGCACTGGTTGCCCCCTCCCTTAGGGTCCCCTCTGGGGGTGTTCCTGCCCCAGGAGCGGAAGAGAGGAAGCTGTCTCTGCCTCCTCCTTCACCCCAGTGGCTGGGGGTCCTGGTCAGGGGTCAGAGGCAAAGAGGCTGGGTGGGGGCTGGCCAGCTGGACCCAATGAGCCCCATGTGAGGGTGTGGCCAGGGTGTGGCCCAGCTGTATAGGGGAAGCTCGGAAGTCTGGGTTTTCATAGGAGATCTCTGGGCGCCTCCCACCCACGTGGTCACAGCCAGGGCAGCCAGCGCGGGGGCCTGGAGGGCTCGGCTGACCGAGCTGGGGCGGGGAGGTGTTTGTGGGGTCTTGTACCCTTGGCTGCTGCGTCTCCATCGCTCCCTCCCGATGCTCTCAGAGAGGGGACCCGCACTTCATGGCCAGGAGATCCTCGAGGCTCCATCCCTCTCGCCGTGGACAGAGGTGGTGCCCCAACTGTGGGCACTGTGCCCTTGGGCTCAGCCATGGCAAGCGACCAGTTTCACCTCCACGTTGGTTTCACTCACAAGTAACACAAATCATGGGGTGAAGTGGGAGCCTGGGAGCCCCGCATGGAGCTGCCCACACCTGCCGCGTGTGCTGTGTGTGCCCCTGTTCCTGGGAATGCCTGTGTCCGGGTGGCCGAACCCTGAGCCGGTCCCACCTGCCCTCTGTGTGGCTGTCAGGGGAACAAGGTGCCCTCCTGCCTCCCGAAGATCCACCACTTGCCCCCAATGGTAAACAGCCTCCTTTCGCGCGGTTGTTGGGATAGTTGTCATTTTTCTGAAGGCTCACGCTGGAAAAATAAAGCCGCAGTGGAAACCCAGCCCCCGCCTCCTGAGGTGCTCTGGACTCTCCCCTGGGCCACGCATCACTCAGGCTGCGCCCTCGACTGTGTCCTGGCTCAGTTTCCCCATCTCTACAATGGGCAACAGTCATTTCTCACTCGGTGCTGGGCACACTGCCCGCCCCCAGCAGGTGCACTGCTCACAGGCAACCTGGGGCCCCTTCCTCCATCTGATGCCCAGTACGTGTGCAGTTAGGCAGCGTCCCTATCTCAGGGCCACAGGCAGAGTTGTCCCCTGGCCCCTCCTCCTGCTCCACCCTGGACTGCCGCCCAGTCAGCATGCGGCCTGCAGAGGCCTCCCAGTGCCCGGGAAGCGTGGCCAGCAGGCGGGGCAGAAGGCAGGCTGAGGCCTGTGCATGGGGCCAGCCTGAGCAAGAGGGGCTGTCTCGCTGGCCACGCAGGCAGGGGCTCAGTCTGGTGTTGCGTGGGTGGGAGAGGGTCAGGGCCTGGCGTACATCGTGACTGATTTGCACGTGATTTTCGTCCAAGTGCACGAAAAGGACAGGACAGCACACAGGTAAATGTACAAAGCCTTCCCTCAGCGGACCCTGCAGGGTTCTCGTCCGTGCTTGCTCGGTGGGGAAACTGAGGCTCGGCCAGGGGGACCAGCCCCAGGTGGTACAGCAGGTTGGCAGCAGGACCCTGACTGGGTGTCCCTCACTGCAGCCTGGCCTCCTCCTGAGCTGTGCCCTCCAGCACCCAGGGGAGCCGAGGGGCTTGTCCCTCCTCCAGACCTCGGCAGGGCCCGACTGGTGGCCTAGCTGACCACAGCCAGGCCTGGCCCTTAGCCACCGCCCCTGGTCCAACGTCCAGGGGCCACAGTTGCCCCCTTGGCAGGTGATGATTGGCACCAGCTGCTTGACTTGTGTGCTGGGTGACAGCAGGCGGCTGTCCCAGCTGCTGCCCGGGGCTGCTGTGCCCAGTGCGTCACTCGCCCACATACTGCACCCAGCGTTCTCGGGAGGACAGGCCATGCCCTTCCTCGCCCTCTGACCTGTCCTTCACCCATCGAGTGAGTGTGGCCCTGACTCAGGCAGCTGCCCAGGCCAGCTGCTCGGTGACCAGGCTGGTGTCCTCCCTGCCCTGGACCCGAACCACCCGTAGGAAGCCTGGTGCTGGCGGAGCCAGGAAGTGAGTGAGTGGTGGGCCCTGTCCCTGTGGTGAGGACTGAGAATGGTGGCAACACCCGGTCAGGCCAGAGCCCAGGCCACCTCCTCCAGGACACCCTCCTGGGTTTCCTGCTGGGAGGAAGGACCCCTTGCTCAGGAGCAGCTGCTGCACAGCAGCCTCGCTGACTCCTGGATGGACCCCGAGCCCCGTGAAGGCCGGGACGGGGTCCCTGCTGTCGGTCCAGGCCATGCTTTGTGTGCAGTAGGTGCTCAGTAAAAGCAGAGGGCAGAGCAGGCAGCAGCAAGAGGGAGGACCGCCTGGTGCCAATACGAACCCAGTTATGTGTCGGACGGTATTCAGCACAGCGCCGGCATCGCCCTGCTGTCCGCTGGCCATAGCTTACACCAGTGGGGCCACCAGGACTGTTCTCCGTCAGCACCTTTTCTGGTTCTGCATGTGCACAGGTGTGCGTGTCCTGTCCGGAGTGCTCTGGGTGCCTCCCCCTGCCTGCACGCAGGCACAATGCCCCAGGCCGAGTCAGGTGCAGGGTTTTCATCTACCTTGCTGTGTGACCTGAGGCAGCTGGCTCCCTCTCTGGGCCCCATTGCTCCAACATTTGCGTGGAGGCCGGCATTCCTGTCCTGGGAGCCAGGCGCTGTGCAGTGAGGAAGCCAGAGGCCCAGGGGCGTCGCCGTCACCGAGGGATGGGCGCTCTGGAGGACAGGAAGCAGGCAGCGCAGGGGCACAGGCGGGGAGGGGGTAGCCAGACTGCCCTGCCGCTAAGGCGGTGAGCGCCGGCCCTGGGTGGGCAAGGGCAGGCGGGCCAGGCGTGTGTGCCGAGGCTCTGGGCCGCCTCCCCAGGGCCCGCAGCTGGCCGGGGTGCGGAGGAGGGGTGCGTGAGTACGTGTGTGTGTGTGTGTATGTGTGTGTGTGTGTGCGTGCGTGTCCTGCTGGCCTGGGCCCCGCCAGGGAGCACGGCGGGAAGAGCAGGCAGGGTGCGCGGTCCCCCGCAGGCAGCAGCCCTGGGACCCCGGGACCCCTGTCTTAGCGGCGAGGGAGTGTGACCACCAACCCATCCCCGGGGTTGGCAGTGAGGCTTCCGTGTTCGCAGCCCCGCTCTTTCGCCCTCGGAGCTGCCTTCTAGGCTGCAGCCCTAGGGGCCGGCGTCTGGGCGGTGCCTCCCAAGTGGTGGGCGGGGCGAGGAGGGCGTGGCCAGGGGGCGTGGCG
>PVJC01053250.1:0-10881 GCA_004026665.1 Murina feae | reverse complement strand
CAGGTGGAGGGCAGTTAGGGGCAATCAGACCAGCACAGGAGCAGTTAGGCATTGATCAGACTGGCAGGGGAGTGGTTAGGGGCAATCGGCAGGTGAGAGGTCGGGAGCCAGCAGTCCTGGATTGTGAAAGGGATGTCCGACTGCCTTTTTAGGCCCGATCCCACTGGTGGGATCGGGCCTAAAAAGGCAGTCGGACATCCCTCAAGGGGTCCCAGATTGGAAAGGGTGCAGGTTGGGCTGAGGGACACCACCCCCACCCTCACTCCCCGCACGAATTTTATGCACCGGGCCTCTAGTTGTACTATATTAGCATCAGCATTTGAGCTTTTCTGTATCAATAAGCCCTGAGAAGAAGAAATCATAAAACCTAATAGTTAAATGTTTTTAACTATTTAAAAACATTTTTTAGAGCCCTACCCAGTTTGGCTTAGTGGATAATTGGTCATACTACCATACGTCTCCATTCTACTTTTAGGCAAAACATAACTGTGGTTGAATTTATTAGATGCTATTTAAAGTTATATGCTGCCATATTGCTCCTCTCATTAATAATTTAAAAGCTTTTCCACGTATGTGAAGACAATAAAAAAAAAAACTGGCCTATTTACCAAAATCTTTACTTGCATAATATGAAAATTGTTTTTTTGATATGAGATTTGTCAGAGGCAATATGCAAAGCACATTAAGGGCTTGAGTGAGTCAGACATTTATGGAAATATTTTCCTGCAGGAATTGGTTTTCTGTAACAGTTTTTAATCAAGGGTAACCCTAGGAGGGAGACAGAGTCAAGTGCCGATTCCTGTCCATGTAGTTAAATCATGTGTTATGTACATCATCTACGACTTTCAAATTTTGAAAAGACTCTATGATTTAAAAACACATTGAATGTAGTTCGACAAAGATCAATGCTATTGCAATGAAGTTTAAGGCTTATCTAAAACTTCTTTACTGTAACAACACAATGCAATAATTAATTTAAAAGTGAGTCTTATTCAAATGAATTATGCCCTTTGGAAGATAGGCCAGATCATAATCATTTTAAAGAATCTGAATAGAGGCTATGACTCACTGACTTTTTTTTTTTACAGAGGGAAGAAATGAGACTCTCCTTTGTCCCAACTGAAGTGTTTTCAAAGGAAAGAACTGCTCTTCTGTCCTACCCTCTCTCTCCATCTCTAATTGTTAGAGGCATGCTACTCTCAAAAGAAACCAGTTAGAGGTGTCAGACTGTGCTCTGTAAGGCCTAGACGTTCCTCAGAGTTGCCTTGTGGAATAGGGAGAAGGAAAGAGGTGGGTTCTGGGCCCTCTCCACTCAAAAGAAAGGAAAAAAACCCGGAAACTGGTACATTTGTGTTTTCTTGGTAAGGTATAATTTTAGGATATCTCACCTTTCTCCATGTAATTATGCATTTCATATTTCTTTCAAATAATTCTTTGAACAAAGGCTAGGGGGAAAGCATTTACTTTCTTATTCTACCAATATTCATAATGGAAACTGTGGCAAAAGGAATGATAAATGACTGCTGCTGGACATATGACCGAACCTACATACATTGTCACTGAAGTTAACTGTAGTTACTGTCATACACCTGTCTCACCAAAATAATTTCAGTGACTCAAAATACATGTCTTTGTTTTACAAAAATTTTAATAAAATATGCTATATCCTGACTAATGTTTTTAAATGCTGTAAAACCAATCAGATTAAACCATCTCTTGACATATCAATTATCTTAAAGATTATGAAATAAGACATTGTGGCCATCTGGATTTTACTTCGTGTCATAAGTGGCATGAGTCTTAATTATGATATTTTTACCTGACAGATGACATATGACACAGTGTCTCCAGCTTTCACCTTTCTGCCTCCTTGAGAATTTATCCAGAGGGCGACATGTACGTGAGGTAGGCTTTTTTTATCAGGGTAATCCTGAGGATCCTTTGTCAATGCCTAAAAGAGAAAAAGAGGGAACAAAATGCCCCAAACTTTAAAATAAAACCCTTCTCACACAGCTATACACTAATACATCTTTGCTAGAATATACTAGCCACATAAACATAAAAATGACATCAGATATATTTAGAAAACACTGTCACAGAATCTTTAGACATTCCATCCTCCTGCATTTAGTAACTAATGTAACCAGATGCAACCTTGACAAAAAAAAAAAAAGAAATACAAGTTTATGGGCTATAACACATAATACTTACACATAAAAAGTTAAGACTATAAATTCAATCTTAGAGTTTCTCCTAATGTTTGCGATTCTCTCACTGAATTAACTGATCAGTTAGGACTGATAGATGATGGATAACAGCTACTCTGACTTACGGATGTGTTTCTCAAAAGCTTTTCTAGCCTAAATAAATCCCAAAGGTCCCATAAATCACTGGATTTACTCCCACTGTCAACTTAAGCTCTACAAAGGCAGAATGATGAGTCTCTAACAGAAAGTAAGCGCCAGGAGAGCAGGAACACGTCAGCCTTATTCACAGCTGCATTCCCACTGCTCAGAAGGATACCTGACATACAGTAGCAACCAAATGTTTGCAGGATAAATGATGTCACTCACTCTAAATTAATTCACTAAGTTTAAGCATAATATCACGCACGGGTAAAATAGCCAATCAAAGTACAACACAGACCAATACAGTTTAATGTAAGAGAGTATATGCAAAGTTTACTGACATGGTTTCAGATTCCACATGATAAATAACCTATAAAAACACTACTTAGAGAGTCTTGGTGTAGAATCAAAGAATATGCACAATTATCTGAAAAAAGTTACTGAAATACATCTCCCTTTTCCAACTACATTTTTATGGAAACTGGATTTTCTTCCTATACTCAACCTAAGCCACACATCACAACAAATTGGATGTGCAAGCATATGAGAATCCAAGTTTATTCTCCTAAACTTGACATTAAAAAGATCTGCAAAATTGTAAAATGATGCCACTCCTCTGGCTAATTTGTTTTTGTTGTAAAGTAGTTATTTTATAATGTTCTTTTTGTAATCCTATGATGGGCTTATTGCTGTTAATTAATAAATGCTCTTAAAGTTTCTCAGTTTTAATTTGTAGCACAGTAAATATCAACACAAACCACAAAAACCAAAGCTCTTAGGCGCCTCCATTATTTTCCGAGTGTAAAGGTGTCCTGAGGCTAGGAAATCTGAGAACTGTTACAGTAGAATAGAGCAGGTCCTTAAACACGGCTGCACATTCCCACATTATATACACTTTCTAAATCAGACGCTCAGTGTAGGAGAGTGCCTACGAAACTCTCCAAGCATTTGAATCTCCTCAAACTTGAATTATGCGAAGTCTTGATTGACTCAGTTGGGTAATAGTGCATAGAAATCTTAATCAATATAACTCTACTTCAGAAAACCATTATCTTCTCCAATTGACTATACTTCAGTACAATGTTAAGAAATTCTGAATCTTATCTGACATACTTTCCAATTATTAAATTGGGACTATTGAGGGGGTTTTACAAGCTAGTTTTAGGCGCCTTGATTTTGGGGGAAAAATGCTTTCTGGTGGTTTAGGCTCAAATTAGCCAGGACTATAAAAATGAGCTGTCACATTTTGTGTTACTTTATGAAATATATATATATTTTTTAACGTTTTATTGATTTTTTACAGAGAGGAAGGGAGATGGACAGAGAGTTAGAAACATCGATGAGAGAGAAACATCGACCGGCTGCCTCCTGCACACCCCCGCCACTGGGGATGTGCCCACAACCAAGGTACATGCCCTTGACCAGAATCGAACCTGGGACCCTTCAGTCCTCAGGCTGATGCTCTATCCACTGAGCCAAACCGGTCAGGGCTATGAAATATATTTAAGGTAAGATTGCAGTAGTTCAGAAAATCAGTTGTTTGTGGCAACAAGGGCTAAAATTTCTATAGTGGTAAATATCGTGTCATCCCTCCACCCTAGGCTAACGTCCCATTTTCAACTCCTACCAACATCATCTATAGCTATTGAAATTTTATAATCTATATCTATATCTATATCTACATCTATCTATCCATCCATCCTGCAGTAAGACCATCCACAACCAGTCACATACATAGACTCTTCCATTCCACTGCTTTTTCAAAGAGATAAAATGTAAAAACTGAAATACTCAAAGTTTTAAATAGTATAAATATTCAGACAAAAGGCAATCAGGACAAATCACCTCTGACATATAAACAGCTAACCATAAATAGACATAGGAATAATTATGAAATAGAGAGTCCTTTCATTAGAATTTATTGTACTTGTATATGCAGAAATTCTTCTTTACTGAATTTATCGGGGTGACATTGGTTAATAAAATTATATAGGTTTCAGATATACAATTCTACAATGTATCATCTGTATATTCTGTGTTTTAAAAAATAAGTATAAAAACAGAGGACAGTAAATATCTTCGAGACCATTAACATCTTGAAAATATAGACCATGCTTTGCTCATTCACTTTTATAAGCCAGAATCAAAATAAAACACAAAACGCCTAATTGCAGTGCCTCTAAGGATCACCTACTGTGAAGTCACAGGCACATGCTCTCCCTCTCAGCTGACAGGCCTGACCCCAAACTACTATAACTTAGGAGGAGTATGAAGAAGGCAGTACTCTCTAGTCCCTGAAACATCAACTATATCACTCCACAGAACCTCTAGGAAGAAGGCTTCCATGAATTACAGTAAGAATGAAGAGAGAAGGCCCTGCAGCAAACGTGGAGGTACCAGTGGCTGGAACAGGAAGTGTTATGCTAATGCTCAGTCTGTGAGATAGTTGTTAAACAGCTTTCATCACCAGCTAGAATTTATTTCAATTGCAAGGATGAGGTGCTTCTTCAACTATCTGAAGGAGAAAAACACGTGGCAACAGCTGAGTTCAGTAATAAATGCTACATTTACCTTGTTAATTTCAAACTGGCTCACTGGGACACTGCCGTTTAGCACATCTTCTCCAATTTCTATTAACCTCTTCTGAATATTTTCCACTATAGTGTCCCGGCTTTGATCAGAAAGAATCTGGCCAATGACAAAGCTGCAAAAAAGGAGAGGGACTGATTTTTTAAATATCATACTTCATTATTAAAGGAGAAAAAAGGAAGATAAATGCCAATAGATTAACATGTGGACAAGAACTGTAATAAAAGCTAGTATGAAGGTTAAAGTCTAAAAGGCCATTACTATTTGTTTTTTTAACATTAATTCTGCCAAAGGTTTACCAACCTTGGAATGTCAGGTTTGCCCTTAGACATACAAATAATTTTTTATGTAACATCGAATGCATCATACAAAATACGACAGAAAATGTATGTATTCCATTGTATTTTTAAGCAATTACAAAATTCAAAAGCAGTCATACTCTACTCATAAGTTAAAATGTCAGATGAGAAGTATTTCACTTTCCTCATAAAGCACCAAGATGTTATTTCTGATATCAAGATGTCATCTCTGCCTGAGATGATCATTAGCTAAGTAGAAATATATAGCTCTCTATGTAAATTTAAAAAACACACAAATATTTCAAACTTTTCTTTCTTCAGCTTCATTATATTGCTCAGTGTTCTTCTCTAACTTTACACTACCCCTTAAAAAACTTCATGTTATTCCACAGACTCCCACAAAAAGGGGAAAAAAGGAAACAAAAAGAAGTAAGAAAGCCAATATTTTATCCATTTCTGAGAAAAATGCAGAGCGAGGGTTTGACAGCTGCATTATAATTTGTCAGAAAAAGAACCCTGACAAAAACATTTGTATAGCTTTAATTACTAATACATTTCTAACTCAGAGAAATTTACTTCTATTATGATGCATCTTTTCTTGGAAAACACAAAGCTGAAGAGAACACTCTAATCGACAGTCTATACAAAGTACTTTCATCTTTGGTACATTTGGGGGCAATGAAGCATTTCAAACTACATTTCATAAAAGGCTAACAGTGACCTATACTTGGATGATCAACTTTGCCTAATCAAGAGTAGTTTGCAGAAGCAACAATTGCTCACAATCTCCTGACTTGAAAACAAGTCAGGAAGAATGGAAAACAAGTAAAATATGCTGATATTCAGCAATGTTAAAATTAATTTAAAATTTCGCTTTTAAGAAAAAAAAAATTCTATTTTCAGAATTGCTCAGGATCACAAACCAGGAATATCTGGAAAGATGGCAAATAAAGTACCCAACAATTCATTTTCTATATGAGTGTTTTATAAATTAATATGATCCTAAAAAAATAAAACAGGTCTTAATAAAATCTTTAGTCTCAGGTGCAAAGCTAGGGGGTCGCTCATGGGGTATATATTATTTGAGGTACATATGGTATTTGAGAACTAGCTCTTAAATTAACCTGAGGTAAGAATATTTGCACACAAATTATATTGGTGGGAACGAAGTCTTACTCCATGGTCCACTCTGAATCCTAGAACATTTTAAGCCATAAAATGGGATGCCTTAACAATTATGTTCCTAAAAGATTCTAGGATAATACAAGTACACAATACATGGCACACTCTAATACGAATATTAAAGCAAAACCATACAAAAACAAAACAACATTAAACAAAACCAGCTCTGTAAGGATCAAAACATGAAAGTTTACCCTCACCATGAGTAGAAACTTATGAGATGAATTCTACAGCAAGCATCTCCTATTGAACGAGTGTGGCTTTTTAAAAAATGTTTCAAACTCCCCTCCAAGTAAGAATTGTTAATATGCAATAATAACAAGAAAAAAGCTGTGTCCTCGTGCTTGGTAGAATCACAAGTGTTGTCCATGTCATTCACAACTGAAGTTTTAAAAGACAAACAACAAAATAAAAAAAAAAACACAAAGCAGAACTCACTTTCCAGTGTCTTTAGCGAGATCACACCAATCTCTTCTAACTACATCTAATCCTTTCAGCTCCTGTTTGGTGACGTAATTCCCATCCGATGTTGGTTCTACAACCAGAGCAGCATATTTCTTTTTCTTCAACAGTAGTAGAGACTTGAAAATTCCATCAATGTCAATTTCAAGCAGTTTGTACAATTTATTCACTTCGCTTTTTACCTGTGAAAATTTCAATCATTAATATTATATTCTCAAACATCTAGTAGGAAGAACAAGAACATGCTACAAATTTCCAGGAGTTAATCTAAAGAGAACTCGAAGTCACACAACACTAGACTGCATTTATTCAGCATATATGGAACATGATATTTTGTTAGAATCAATGGAGAACACTTAAAAAAAAGCACAAGGACAGAACTGGCAGGGTCAGCCTCAAGAATTATAAAAATTATGACACAGTCTTTTTAAAATCTAAAAGCATATGTACTTACCTTCAAACTACTGAATTAGAGATTACACAGTCCAGAAACAAGTAAAACTTGAACTATTAAAATAATGTATATAATCTCACTATACCTTGAATATAAGTACCTTAAATATAAGCAAATAAATATACGCTGAACAAATAAATGAACAGTCACCTGCTCTTTATTGATAAGGACATGGCACAGACCATTGCCGCTAGGGAAAATATATAGTTTTTCAAGGTCCAATATGAGTACAATATGCTAGGCTTACTCTCAAGCAAAGGCTATAGCTCAAATTTCATACATTTCAGAGAAGACAGGTAGGAAGGTCTTAGTTTGTAAGATGATACCTTATTTTTAGTTTATTGAAATAATATTTTAACATAGGAAGTGCTCAAGAAACACTAATTGTGCTATGAACTTCAAGTAGTTGGCTACAAATGATTATTTTTAAATGTCCCCTTATCTTTTCAAATATATTTTAAGTACTCCTAGTAAAATTATAGATGTGTGTATAGGTATGTAGGTAGGTAGGTACTTATTCATATCAAATAGTATAAGAAAGGCAGATGAACACTACTAGAGACATTTCTCCTTATGAATGACACTGTGATAAGTACTAACTTGATGACATCTTAAACTTATCACACTTAGACTGTTCTCAAAGGCAAACCATTTCTCTCATTTAAGGAAAAAGCCATTTTCTTTTAATTTTATCCTCAAAACAATTAGAGAAGAGGCTAAGAAAAATAAAAGAGGATGAAGAACAGAAGGCACTAAGTTTATTATTTCCAGAAGCACACAATGTACATATACATGAATTTATGAAGTTCCAAGTTAAAAATAATTCACAAAGGTAGATAAAACAGATAATTTTATCAAATTATCTCACCTTGTTTCCCAATTTAAATACTTCTTCTAGATTGGTGCTATTGGTGTTTATCATTATTGAATCTGTATCCCCATAAATAACTTCAAGATTCATCTGGTGAAAAGCAAGAATTATAAAAATTAAGAACTAAAACATGATGACCATTATGCGTAATGAAACTAGAGACTTTCCATATTATAGAAATCACACATTCCAAGGATTTTTCCAAAGGTTATATTTACCCTTATCAATATTGTGAGGAGTTTACAAATGAAGATTAATCCCCGATACACCAAAAAGTGAACACTGCCACATTAAAACATCTCCTAATTTTCTTAGAACAGATATTACAATGGCAGGGGAAGTGTCTAGTTTCAATGGAAACAAAATGTGTAATTGAGTAGTACAAAGGAGGCTAAGAGACCAGGAAAGGGGGAGTATATTTACTCACTGTATCACAAGCTTAGTGGTCATGGTAATTTATGGGACAGAAATATAATAGGATTTTAAAATTCAGAGGCACAAATCCATATTAAATTCTTAACAGTTTCAAACAGTATTTAGTAGAGTACGGAGAGTGCCAAAAAAATCAATCATAGCAAACAACACTAGAGCACATACAGTACAAAGGCCAGGAAGTAAACTCTAATTAGCACTGTTACTAATTTGCTTGAAACATTCACATATAGGCTTCAAGCAGCGGCTAGATCATATCAGTGTTAGTAAAAGAAAAAAGCTATAATCCATTAGGGGGATTATAAATGTAAACCAGACATCCTAAGAAGCCATTCCAGCCTGTTTGGATTGCAATTTTCCTTGAATACAAAAATGTCACTAAGTATGATGTTGAAGAGTTGTTATATGATGAAAGTGCTCAGCTTTACCTTCTGTACCATCTCCTTCGTATGCATCAAAATCTAAATGAAACAGAAAGTCAAGATTAATGCATTACATAATTGCAAAACCAAAATATAAACACATAGATAAGTAGCCCGATGATGTTGTTTCCATATATTTTTAAAGCTCTTGGTCATTTTCTAACTATAATTCTCAAAATAACAATAGCAACATAATCTAAAAATAAATTTGCCTCTGTTGATTCTCAGAGATATGTAAAAAGATCTGTTGTAAAGATCAATGTAAACTCCATGAAAGCAGATCTATGTAAAGATCTCTATTTAATAAACATGCATATCATGGATAGGTTCCTGGGAACTGTGACTTTGGGTGAAACGACATATAAGGAAACCAATTTTACCATAGGCTAATTAATGTAAACAAGAGTTAAGTTCTTATGTCATATTTCCTACGGTCACAAAAACATCACCAAACTTTTAAATAAACACCCAAACACTTCTAATGGTTAACACTGAAATAAAGATGAGCTACTCATACATTTAAGGAAGATGAATAAAAACAGAAAAAAATTTTTTCCACCCGGACTATTCCACCTTAGGGTCACCAGTGGCCAGAGAATATCCTGGCAGCTCAGGGCATAAGGTGGGAACCCACTCTGGACAGGATGTCTTTCCAACACAGAGTGCACTCATACCCACACCCACATTTCCTCAGACTGGGACGATGTAGAGATGCCAGTTCACCAAACATGCACATCTTTGGGATGTGGGAGGAAACTGGACAAAACCCATGCAGACATGGGAAGAACATGCAAACTCCACACAGACAGTGGCCCCAGCTGGGAAGATTTTTTTCTCATCAATGTTATAATGAAACAACAAACTAAGAGACATTATTCAAGAACTGACTGTATCCCTTCATAATATGACAAAAGGCAAAGTATTCTCATTATTAATATTTAAATAGAACTGCATGGCTGAAAAAAATCATGACAGAGCATTTCAAATCTGCTAATTCTTACTCATAGTATTCAGGATTTTAAAAAGTAAAAGCAAAATATATATAAAATACATATTAGATTTAAATTTCTTTTCTACACTAAATTTCTTGAAGGCAGAAAGCAGACCTCTATAGGCCCGGAAGCTAGCATAGTGCCTAGTATAGAAGTGGGACTCAATAAATATTCAGTGAATGAAGACTTAATCATATAGATAACTAGAGGCTTGGTGCATGAAATTCGTGCACGGGGAGCCAGGGGAGGGGGGTGTCCCTCAGCCCAATCTGCACCCTCTCCAATCCAGGAGCCCTCAGGGGATGTCCTACTGACAGCTTAGGCCCACGCCCTGTGGTTCTCTGTTGCCTATGGAGCCTGCTTGGCTGCTACCGGGTTGCCGCTGACGACGGCCAAGCGGGCCTTGCTCTCAGCGGCTGCCCTGTGGGGCTGAGAGAACTGGGCACTGCCATCTTCTGACTATGGGTGCTTCCATCTTTGTGTCAGAGTGATGGTTAATTTATATATTACTGTTTTATTAGATAGGATATCTGTAGAAAGGTCTGTCCCAAGGCTGTATAGCTATAAGATTAGACACATATAGGTTATAATGTGGATATACACCAAAACAGATATAAATGATCAGGGACCACATCAGAAGTAATACAAATTTAATAAATTTTGCTTGGGGCATTGGGTGCATGATGCAGTGTGCAGATGATGTTTTATTGAGTTGTACACTTGAAATCTGTATAGTTTTTGTGAATCAATGTCACTCGGATATTTTCAAAAATAAAATAAAATACAGAAAATATATCATACCATGTGAAAAGAAAAGTAATATAACATAA
>PVJC01053249.1:0-10890 GCA_004026665.1 Murina feae | reverse complement strand
GTTTTCTATGATTTTTGTTTGGTTGTTTTGTTTTGTTTTGTTTTTGGTTATTGTTGTTCTTGCTTGATTGTTGTAGGCTGTCTCTGTGATAAGGATCAGCCTGAGGTCTGAGTCTTCACCTTTCCCTGGGTATGCACAGTTACTTTCTAATTATCCCCATATATGTAGTTGTTTTCTATATCCTGGTCTTTAATATCAATCTCCCAGAAGGGGAAAATGAAGGCGAGAAGGTGCCGGTGAGGAGATAGAAGGTAGCTAGGGTCAAGACCTGGAGAAGGGAAACTAAATGGAGAAATCCAAGAATATCAGGACATTGCAGACAGGATAGAGTTTGCTGGTTGTGCCCTGTTCTGAGAAAAAACACAGAAATAAACAATGTGACCCAGGGCTGAACCCAATTGAATGAGGAAAAGACAGTGACGTCACCTGAGACTGGACATGGCAGTCCTCAATCAGGTCTGTCTCACTGGTGGGAACTTGAGCTTTGAAATGTATGGATGTTGCTAAGGCAGAATTCTTTGAAATGATCAATCAGGAGCTAGCAAAACATATATCTACCCCTGGACAAAGAAGCTTCACTGGAAACCAACTTGGGCCCCCTCCCCACTGCGGGGAGTCTGTGTCTCTCTCAATAAAATTTTGTTTTTACTTACCTCTTTGTCCACGAATTCATTGTTCAACTTCACGAGACAACAAACTCAGACCCAAACAGAAAAATTGGTATCACCAGCTCTTTAAGTCCCCTGGAAGTCACACCAGATGGAAGGTAAAACACTTACAATTATGGGAGGTGCAGCAACAATGACCATCTGCCTCTTTGCATCTCTGTCATCAGAAATGACAATCACTGATCAGAACTCATACTTGGAAAACAGGATCCTTTTTAACCAACCTGATTCCTGCAATTTTGTGCAAGCTGCTCAAAACTGAACATGTGCACAGCTGCCTGCCACATGGCTAGGAATAGGAAGTAACTGCTACTGTGCTAAGAGCTGAAATCGACCAAAATTAACCATCCAAGCCTTCTCATAAAAGTTGTAAGCCTTATTGATAGACTCCAGAGTTCCAAATAGTTTACATCAGACAGCTTCTCCCAATGAAATTGTTGTCTATGTGGGGAGACATTTCCTGCTGCCTCTTACTCCACCATCTTCCCAGAATCCTCCTTGGCACATTTACTCTAGAGTCTCCTGCCTACTCCTCCATGCCCTATACATGTACATATCCATGGCCTCCATGAAGAATGTACCTCCTGCCACTTAGGTGTTCAAACCGTTGAAGAGGTCGTGCTTCTGCTCAGCAGTGGTCATTGGCCAAATGCAGGATTTATCAGTCTAGGGGGACTAAGGACCCACCTCTTTAAATCTCTCAGCTCCTCAATCATGCCTCCTTTCACATTTTCTACCAATGTGATCAAAATCCCCTCAAAAAGAAAGGATCTTCATGCTGTGTTTGTGTATGTGTACACATATGTGTGGATGTACAAAAACTTCTTTTCTAACTCCCAAAACATATATATATATATATATATATATATATATATATATATATATATATATATATTAGTGTAAAATCCTATTGAGAAATTTCCCCAACCTCTTTGAGTTAACTACAAACAACAGGATTGTTTGAAAGATTATTGGGAAAACGTAACATCTCCAAGAACTTGAACAAGGAAAGCCAGCCCATGAGCACACGTGCTTGATGCCTCTGAACTGGAGCAGGTTCTCTGACCACCAGTAGTGGAGAGAAGTGGTGACATTTCACCTCCCACCTCTCCCCTCTCTGCCTCTCACCCTCTGTATGATATGGTCTCATTGTGGACCAATTAACACTAGGTTGATGTGAGGGGAGATTGCAGACCCCTTCACTCAGCAGGGAACTTACTAGGCTGCTAAACTAGGCCTTTGTGAGGGACTTGTTCCCCCTGACTCTCCTCCCCCACTTTGTAACTGCCCCAGGAGAAAGAGCTTACAGGAGAGTGGGTGTCCCTCACAATTGTGGCTGGCCAATTCCTCACTTGCCTGTGAGTTCCCAGAGGAAATGCAAACAAATCAGACTACACTTGGCTGCTGGCCAGTGAATCTTTGAACTTCTTCAATAAGTCTTTAAAACTTTGGTTCTGACCCAAATCTTTTGCTCCAACATAAAAACTGCTGGGCCGCAAGTCTCTCTGTGTAGGGAAATAGTGTGTCTGTGGCATTTGAATAAGGGTGTTCATCTAAAAATGGTTCCTTGAGTTCTACCAGATTATACAATGAGCTCACTGTGCCTCACCTTCCACCTTCAAACCTTCCTGAATATCTAGTGTGTTCGCCTACAGCTTTTCCCTCGGCTGTTGGGTGTATTTACTTGTGAATGTTCCTAACTCTGTCTTCTTTCTTTGTAAGCCCCCAATTGTGCTTTGTAAAAGGGCCCAGAGGTTGCTGAGTTTCCACTGAAACCAGGATGAGAGAGAACAAACGCTCCAGCGGGAGGCGTTTGGAAGGTATTGGCCAAGGGTATTCACTATGCAAAGTGGCTGTGGAGCTACCACTGTTACAAAAAACTTTTTTGAGAAATTGGGGAGATATAAGGTACAGTTTTTTTCTTTTAGACTAAATGGTACATTAGCTGTTGTTGTTGTTTTCATTGTTTCTTTGTGTCTGAGTTTCAAAGAAGATTATATGGCAGATACCTGCTCTCCAAAGCCACGTCTCCTGCCCTTCTAAACAAGTCTCAAGCGAGAACCAAGTGTTCTAGACCAGGCATTCCTCTGAGTCCCAAACCAATACCCTCCCCACCTGCACTCCCACACCCTCCTGGAAATACTGTTATTGGGTTCACTGTAAGACCGAAAGGCAGCTAGTTGCCAGCGAACCACTAAGCAGAGGTTTTTTTTAAATCTACCCTCCCACCAGTTTACCTATACAGTATGTTAACAAAAAAAAAAAAAAAACCCCAATGAAACCTGTAGAGAATTTTGTGAGTTTATTTGAGCCAAATTGTCGACATATGCCAGGAAGCAGAACCTCAATGAATTGAGATAATGCTCCGGAGAATGGGAGTTTATACGTATTTTTATAAATTTACCATCAAAAGGAAAATACGTAAGTGGGTTACATGAAATTCATTGGTGATAGATTAAAGAGGCGGGATAAAGCAAAGCGGGGAAATCTCTGGGATAGGGTAAAAGGTGGAATGATAGACATATGCTTCTTTTACACAGATGCCTACAGGATTGTTTAGCATAATTAACAGTTGACATTAACTTGATAACAATAACAATGAGGGAATGTCCTGGCGCCATTTGTTGTGCCCTGAGGGGTCTGGAAAGAAAGAAAGTTACAAGTTACCCAGACATTTCATTATCTTAGAGGCAAAAAGACAAATGGGCTTAGTAAAGATCAAAGGTGATTTCTGTCAGGGAAAACACGGGCCCAGGATGTGACCACCTATCATAACCTGTTTGTAGATAAATATTTTAATTTTCAGACCATCCTTTGTAATTACTCCAGCTCTCTGAGCCTGCAGGACTGCCACACAGGCCTCTGCTGAGCTTTTCAGGCTAGCATGCGGCTCCTTTTGTCCACAAGTATAGCATGGACATTCCAATAGCAACAAATCCTCGCCAGGTGTCCCCTGTAGGTACTAGGCTTGAGACCCTCAACCTGAAACCTGCCTGCTCCAGACCTACAGCAGATCTGGGGATGAGAGGCATCAAGCCGGTTCCCCCCAAAGAGTTCTAAATAGCTTGAAATGTAATTGGGAGCAAAGGAGGATTTCAGACTCAAGGAAGGAAGAGAAAATCACAGATAACAACATCCTAGGTGTCTTTTTAAATAAAATTGGAGTTATCAATAATTGTTGACCCACTCTAACTGGTTTGGCTTAGTGAACAGAGCATCAGCTCTCGGACTGAAGAGTCCCAGGTTCGATTCTGGTCAAGGGCACATACCTCAGTTTCAGGCTCCATCCCCCACAGGGGTCAGGGCACATGCGGGAGGCAACCAATCGATGTGTCTCTCTCACATCAATGTTTCTCTCTGTGTGTCTCTCCCTTCCTTTCATTATCTCTAAAAAACAATGGAAAAATGTCTTCAGGTGAGGATTAACCAAAAAAAAAAAAAAAATGTTAACCCATTTTCATAACTGCTCTCTTAAATCAACACCTCTATAGAGTCGGGCCTGAGCTGTTCATTCACATCTGAGTGACTTTTAGTGACCATAACTGGAAACAGACTCCATGCCAGAATTAGTTTTCTTTACAGCACACTTCCAGCATGTCATAGGGCATTGAGTGTTGTGAAGTAACATTTTGTGTTCCTCTTAAAGTGTCAGCTTAAACTTATCCTATATAATAAAAGCCCAGCAACCAAACTGTGGAATGATCAGAACAACTGGTTGATCAGTCACTATGACGTGCACTGACCACCAGGGGGCAGACACTCAAGGCAGGAGCTTCCCCCTGGTGGTCAGTGTGCTCCCACAGTGGGCTGATCCCCACAGGCCACGCCCCCCACCAGTGCACAAATCCTGTGCACCAGGCCTCTAGTATTGTTATAATTGTTCTATTAATAGTTATTGTTATTCTCTTATTGTGCCTAATTTACAAATTAAACTTTATCATAGAAATTAAACTTGTATACATAGAAATAATATTACATATAGGGTTTGGTGCTATCCAAGGTTTCAAGCATCCACTAGGGGCCTTGGATATTTCCCCCATGGATAGGAGGCACTACTGTACACATTTATTTTATACACTAGTGGCCCAGTACACAGATTTGTGCACATTGAAAGGGAATTAATTAGAAGAAATAGTTGGTTTTCAGATATATTCTGTCGCTGATGCCGGCTGGGGGGAGGGACCACAAGTAATCGGGCTCCCTCCTCCCTCCTGTCAGGGTTGGGAGTGGAGAGGGTCAATTGGGGGTGGGGCTGGCCAGGGGAAGGGCCTGCAGGAGGTTGGGGGAGCCAACTGGCCTGGATCTAGCCGGTTGGACTCTGCAGTGCATTGGTAGGATCCCTAGGCCTGGCTGGTGATCAGGGCCTATCAGGGCTTTCCTTCCCCCAACTTCTGGCAGCTGGCTCTGCCCCCGCTGCTGCCACTGCTTGCCATCTATGCGGAACTGTCCCCACAACCCCCCAGTCACTCCTTCTGCAGGCAACAGGAGTGGGGTGCAATCGCTTGGCTGGCCTGGGCTCCCTCTGCAGGGCGATCACTGGCCAGCCCCACTCACCTGCCACAGCATCGCTGGCTGGTGGTCTGGTCCTCCCTCTATGGGGCAATCAATCGTGGAGCCCCCTAATTGATCGCCCTGCAGAGGGTGGCATAGGCCTCTTTCTGCAGGGCCATCGCTCATGGAGGCCCTGATCAATCATCCTACAGAGGGTGGCCTGGGCCTCCCTCTGCAGGGTGGCCATGGGGCAATGGCAGGGCTCCCCAATCAATCACAACACACCTGTCTTGGCTGGCCTGGTGCCAGTATATGTCATAGCGTGGTCATCCAGACATCATTCTGCTGTTTGGTCGTTCGATCTATTTGCATATTACACTTTTATTATTATAGATATTTTTTATTTAACTGAAAGTAAATTGCATACATGATGTTCCTTTATCCCTTTATCCCACTCCAGTGCATATTTCCTAAAATCCAAGACATTTTCTAATTTAATTTCAGTACAGTTATGAAGATTATGAAATTATCACTGATATAGTGTTCTATCATCTGATCTCAGACATTATTCAGATTTCCTTCATTGTCCCAATGATGATCTTTTTAGCAAAAGCAAATTCAAAGTACAGTATAAGAAACATAGTTAATAATCTGCACTAATAAAAGAGAAACATGCAAATTGGTGTCACTCTGCTATACCCCAAGCCACACCCACCAGCCAATTAGAGAGACAATATGCAAATTAACCCAACCAAGATGGCAGCCGGCAGCCACTGAGCTGGAGCAAGCAGGAGGCTTAGTTGCTCCAGCAATGGAGGAAGCCAAGCTTCCCGCCTGCCCTGGCTGGCTGTGGCCTCCAATCAAGGCAACAAAGTTTCAATTATAGAAGATAAATAAATCCCAGATACCTCCATCCAGCCAGCCTTGCTGGGGGCTTGAGTGGCTGGGGGCTGTGGCCAGCCTGCAAACAGCCATCAGCCACTCACCCAGGCTGGCCACACCCTCATGGGGTAAGAGTTCCCACTGGGGGGCTTTGGCCAGCCTGCAAAAACAGCCATCAACCCCTCACCCAGGCTAGCAAGGCACCCCAGTGGGAACCCCACCCTAATCCTGGACAGCCTTCAGGGCAAACCAGCCAGCCCCCACCCATGCACCAGGCCTCTATCCTATATAATAAAAGGGTAATATACAAATTGACCCTAACAGCAGAACCCCTGGGAATGACTGGTCACTATGACACACACTGATCACCAGGGGCAGATGCTCAATGCAGAAGCTGCTTCCTGGTGGTCAGTGTGCTCCCACAGGGGGAGCTTTGCTCAGCCACAAGCCAGGCTAATGGCTGTCAGCACAGTGGTGGTGGTGGGAGCCTCTCCTGCCTCCTCAGCAGCACTAAGGATGTCCAACTGCAACTTAGGCCTGCTTTCCACTGGTAAGTGGACATCCCCTGAGGGCTCCTGGGCTGCCAGATGGATGTCTGACTGCCAACTAGGCCCAATCCCCCAGGGAGCGGGCCTAAGCCAGTAGGTAGACATCCCCCGAGAGGTCCCAGACTGCAAGAGGGCACAGGCTGGGCTGACAGTGCACAAATATTTGTGCACCGAGCCTCTAGTCCTACCTATATAATAAAAGGCTAATATGCAAATTGTCCCCTTGACTGGGTGTTTGACCGGGAGTTCAATCGGGAGTTTGACCAGGGCATGGGGCTGGCCAGCCAACTGCCCATGGCCCCTCCCCCCAGCCGGTCCCTCCCTTTGGCTGATCAGGGCCAGCCAGCTGGACCTTACCTGTGCACAAATTTGTGCACCAGGCCTCTAGTATATACATAAATGTGCTGGGCCTAGTATTTCAGGACACCACCAAATCATTTACAAAGGTGGACACCATCACCAGAGAAAAGAGGAGCTTCCAAAGATGCCTGCTCCTCGAATTCCCTATTTAGGCATCCTTTTTCTTTTTAGATGTGGCAATAATCACATCATCTTCCCGCCACCCCCAAAAAGGGTCTACTTTAACCACCCATAAAACAACTTCATATTCTATCATAATATTTGTGGATTAAATGTGACACTTGACCTCATTTTGTTCTGTTTTCATTTTTTCTGTACCCATTATATTCAGATATTTACATAGAAATTTCTAAAATTGGCCAGAACGCTGACAGAGCAGACAAGTTATGTGAGCAGATGAAATAACATATTCAAGGATATTTATGATGTTGTAACTTTCTAAAATGGTGTGAAGTCAACTTCTTATACAAAGATAATATTGCTAGTGCTGGTGTTTATGGCAAGTCATAAATGAAAAGGTGGGATGCCTATTTTGGGTAATGGCTGCTTTTAGGGCTTTGGAAGAATCAATCCCTCACTGTAGGTCACTTTGACATTACTCTCTCCTATAGAGAATTTCAGGGTGGCAGTTTAAGAACAGGCTGATCTTGGAGGGAGGCAGCCCAGGCTACATGTAAAGGGGTGCAGTCATTGTCACCTGCCCAGGTAAAGAGTAGTTTCTGCTGTCCTACCTCGGCTGCCTTGAGTTGGATCGGGAATGCACTCACTTCTGCTTCTATCCTTGTGCTAGTTATCCCCACAAGAGTTAGGGCCTCATTGCTCTGGGGTTCAAACACAATTACAGAAATACAGAAAATCCAGTGAGGGATGGCTCAACATCCCTAAGAAGATTCCTACCCAGGGGTGAAGGTGAAGTGGCAACATTAAGCACCCAAGAAGTATGACCAAAAGAAAATAGGGGAGCTGTCTGAACCAACCAACGTTCAATCAGGAAAACAAAAAGCACTCCAGACATTTCAAAGAGAGGGTTTAGTACAGGGAATTGATTACCGAGTTGACGAAAGAGCTAAGAAGCCTAACAGGATACAATAATGCACCCCAGAGATCGGCAAAAACCATAAACCCAAATTCCACCAATCTTTAGGGCTGGAGGGACCAAGCAAGGGAGACAATGTTACTTGCTCTCAGGAGCGAGGTCATCCAGTTTGGATAAAAATGTGAAGTAGAGTCTCTGCGCGCCTTCCAGCCCGGCCACTTCCCAGTGATCGGGTCCTCGGACTTCCCTCCCGGCATGGCCCCCAAACGCCAGTCCTCGCTCCCACTGCAAGCGAAGAAGCCCAAAGTGCCTCCAGCCCCTCAGGACGTGCCGAAGGGAGAAAAAGAACAGCAAGAAGCGATTGAACGTATTGATGAAGTATAAAATGAAAGAGACAGACTTAATGAACAAGCCAGTGAGGAGATTTTGAAAGTAGAACAGAAATATAACAAACTCTGCCAACCATTTTTTCAGAAGAGGTCAGAATTGATCTCCAAAATCCCAAATTTTGGGGTAACAACATTTGTCAGCCATCCACAAGTGTCTGCACTGCTTGGGGAAGAGGATGAAGGAGGCACTGCATTAGTTGAGGGAGTTGAAGTGACAGAATTTGAAGATGTTAAATCAGGTTACAGAATAGATTTTTATTTTGATGAAAATCCTTACTTTGAAAATAAAGTTCTCTCCAAAGAGTTTCATCTGAACGCGAGTGGTGATCCATCTTCAAAGTCCACTGAAATCAAATGGAAATCTGGAAAGGATTTGACGAAACGTTCAAGTCAAACACAGAATAAAGCCAGCAGGAAGAGACAGCATGAGGAACCAGAAAGCTTCTTTACCTGGTTCACTGACCATTCTGATGCAGGTACAGATGAGTTGGGAGAAGTCATCAAAGATGACATTTGGCCAAATCCATTACAGTACTATTTGGTTCCTGACATGGACGATGAAGAAGGGGAAGGAGAAGAAGATGATGATGATGATGATGAAGAAGAGGAAGGGTTGGAAGATATTGATGAAGAAGGGGATGAGGATGAAGGTGAAGAAGATGAAGATGATGAGGGGGAA
Source organism: Murina feae (assembly GCA_004026665.1). Taxonomy (NCBI): domain Eukaryota; kingdom Metazoa; phylum Chordata; class Mammalia; order Chiroptera; family Vespertilionidae; genus Murina; species Murina feae. The sequence goes on along the minus strand of PVJC01053249.1, from coordinate 1,837 downwards.
GAAGGAGAGGAAGATGAAGGAGAAGATGACTAATGAACACTGATGAATTCCAACCTTTTTAAAAATATATATATTTTATTGGTTTTTTTTTTTTTACAGAGAGGAAGGGAGAGAGATAAGAGAGTTGGAAACATCGATGTGAGAGAAACATCGATCAGCTGCCTCCTGCACACGCCCCACTGGGGATGTGGCTGCAACCAAGGTACATGCCCTTGACCGGAATCGAACCTGGGACCCTTCAGTCTGCAGGCCGACGCTCTAGCCACTGAGTCAAACCAGTTAGGGCAATTCCAACCCTTTTTAATTTTCTCCAGTCCCTGGGAGCAAGTTGCAGTCTTTGTTTTTTCTTTTTCCTTTTTTTTTTTTTTATCTTGTGCTCAGTTGCCCTGTTTTTGAGGTCTCTTTTCTCTCTTTTACACCATGGTTCTCATCTTATTTGGGGGGGGGGTACCTTGAGGGGAAAAGAATCTTTGCCCCTTTCTGTTCCAAATTCATTTTTATCCCTAACTGTCTCAAGAAAAACTTGATGGAATCAACACCACCGTGCTCTGTGGGAAAAAAGAAAAACCTACTGCTCCCTTAGCTCTGCTGGGAGCTGGAGGTGGCTAGGCCCCTGTGTAGTAGTGCATAGAATTCTAGCTTTTCCCCTCCTTTCTCTGTATATTGGGCTCAGAGATCACACTGTGTCTCTATGTGAATATGGACAGTTAGCATTTACCAACATGTACCTGTCTACTTTCTCTTGTTTAAAAAAAGAAAAAAAAACTTTAAAAAATGGGGGTTATAGGTCAGCAAAGGGTGGGTCTGAGATGTTTGGGTGGGTTAAGTGGGCATTTTGACAACATGGTTCTCCTTTCGCATGTTTAATTGTGATGTTTAGCGGACATCCTTGCAGTCTAAGATGACACTTTTAAAGTAAAATTCTCTCCTAATGATGACTTGAGCCCTGCCACTCGATGGAAGAATCAGCAGAACCTGTAGGATCTGATTCGGAATTGACATTTCTTATTGTAATTTTGTTCTGTTTATTTTTAAACTTTCTTTTTGTTTCACTGGAAAGGAAAGATAATGCTCAGTTTTAAATGTTAAAAGTGTTCAAGTTGCTTTGTTACAATAAAACTAAATGTGTACCAAAAAAAATGTGAAGTGGATTTTGGGCACATTCCAACCTCCATTTCCATGTAACCCCTTTCTTAGGACTCCCAGCCTGGGGGGCAAAGCTTTCTTTATAGATTACTTAAAAGGTGAAAGAAAGCCATTGAACCTCATGATATTCAGTCTAGATCCTATTAGGTAACAAAGAAACGCCAGGTCCTCTCAGGTCTTTGAATAAACATAAAGGAGAGTAACAAATACAAGTGTGGCAAAGTACATTTACAGTTATATGTGAAAGTTTACTTTTTTTATAATATATTTTTATTGATTTCAATATATTTTTATTGATTTTAATCTCTATGCTGAGATTAAATTAGAAAATGTCTTGGTTTTTAGGAAATATCCACTGGAGAGGGAGAGAGAAGGAGAAACATCAATGATGAGAGAGAATCATTGACTGGCTGACTCCTGCATTCGCCACACTAGGGATTGAGCCCGCAACCCGGGCATGTGTTCTGACTGGGAATTGAACCATGACCTCCTGGTTCATAGGTCGACATTCAACCACTGAGCCATGCCAGCTGGGCTGAAACAGTTTATTCTTGCATTATTTTCCATATGAACTTTTGCTTCATCCTGTATATATTGTTATTAACATAAAAATCATTTATCCTATATAATAAAAGGCTAATATGCAAATAGACCGAATGGGGGAACAACCAGTCGCTATGATGTGCACTGA
>PVJC01053248.1:0-10895 GCA_004026665.1 Murina feae | reverse complement strand
TGGTGAATAGAATAGAATCAGAGGCATAGAAAGGGAGTGGACTGACAATTTTCGGGGGTTAAGGGTGTTGGGGATGCGTGAAGAGACTGGACAATAATTGTACACCTATGGATGAGGACAATGGGGGGGCAAGGTCAGAGGTTGGGGTGGGAATTGGGAGGAGGGGAGCTATGGGGGAAAAAAGAGGAACAACTGTAATGATCTGAACAATAAAGATTAAAAAAAAACAAAAAACAAAAAGGGGCTACATACTAACCCTGAAAAGCTCAGGGGAGGCATCTGTGGCGGCCTTACAAACTCAGAGACCTAAAATAACCACAAAGGATGGTCTGAAATTAAAACTTTTTAACTAAAAGCAGTTTATGGCAGGTAGTCATCTCCTAGGCTAGAAGCGTCCCTGACAAAAGTCCTTCTTTACCTTAATTGAGCCTGTCTATTGCTCTTTGCATCTATGATAACATATCTATGTCATATCAAAATAATTTCCTTTTCCTGAGCACAGGCACTGCACTGGAGACCACACATCCCCTCATTGTTATTAACTGGTGACTGCTAGCCATCCTGTACCCACCTATGGAAAAGTGTACTCCTATCATTTTACTTGTTATCCACTCTCAGAAGTGTCCCTGATATGTTTTCTCTTTCTTCCCTAATCTATCACCAATGGATTTCATGCAACCCACTAGTCTTCCCTTTTGATTGTAATGTATAAAATAAGGCACAAAACTGCTAATCTCTGGAGCATTTTACCAATCCATTGAGAGTTTGCTTCCTGGCAATTGTCATCAGTTTGGCTCAAATAAACTCACAAAAAATTCTCTATTGGTTTGAATGTTTCTTACAATGACACTTAAATGCAAAAAGATAACAGATGGGTTCAGTTAAGGCAGAACTTTTCAACCCTTTTCATCTCATACACATAAACTAATTATGTAGTAAAATTGTGTGGCATGCCAAAAATATATATTTTTTGCCAATCTGACAAAAATAACACATATAATTTTGATCCATTCACACCTCACAGCTATTGTCATTTTTTAAAATATTCTTTATTGTTCAGATTGCTACAGATGTTCCCTTTTTTTAAAAACCCCCATAGCTCCCCTCCACCTGGTTTCGCTCCTCACCCCGTCCCCTTACCCCTCCTCCACTGTCTTCATCCATAGATGTAAGATTTTTGTCCAGTCTCTTCCCATACCCCTCACAACCCCTTCCCCCTGAGAAATATCAGTCCATTTCCTTTCTATGCCCTTACTTCTATTCTATTCACCAGTTTATTCCATTCATCAGATATTTCTATTGATTTGTTATATTCACTTGTAGATAGATATGTATTTGTTGTCACTTTGTTGTGCATACTTTTTATATTTACCTTTTTCTTCTTCCTCCTCTTCTTAAAGAATGCCCTTCAGCATTTCAAATAATCCTGGTTTGGTAGTGATGTACTCCTTTAGCTTTTTCTTGTCTGTGAAGCTCTTTATCTGACCCTAAATTTTACATGATAGCCTTTCTGGGTAGAGTAATCTTGGTTGTAGCTGTTCATCACTTTGAATATTTCTTGCCAGTCCTTTCTGGCCTGCATGGTTTCTGTTGAGAAATCAGCTGACAGTCGTGTGGGTATTCCCTTGTAGGTAACTAACTGCTTTTCTCTTGCTGCTTTTAATATTCTCTCTTTGTCTTTTGCCCTTGGCATTTTAATTATGATGTGTCTTGGTGTGGTCCTCCTTGGGTTCCTTTTGTTTGGGGCCCTCTGCGCTTCTTGGACTTGTAAGTCTGTTTCTTTCACCAGGTAGGGGAAGCTTTCTGTCATTATTTCTTCAAATATGTTTTCAATATCTTGCTCTCTCTCTTCCTCTGGCACCCCTATAATTCTGATGTTGGTATGCTTAAAGTTGTCCCAGATGCTCCTTACACTATCTTCACACTTCTGGATTCTTTTTTCTTTTTTCTCTTCCAGTTGGGTGCTTTTTTCTTTTTCATGTTTTAAATCTTTGACTCGATTATTGCAAACCTCTAGTCTGGTGATGGATTTCTGCATAATATTACTAAGTTTATCGGCGGCTTCTAGAAAATTCTTGAAAAACCTTACAAGCGTAGTTCTGAACTCTATATCCAGTAGCTTGCTTTCCTCCATTTCTGTCATTTGTGATCTGTTTCTTTGTCTCTGCATTTTGGCTGTGTTGATGGAGTGGTTTCTGCACTAGGTGTCCTATAGGGTCCAGTGATTCAGCCTCCCCAATCACCTGGGTGGACACTCTTGTTGTACGCCTTTGAAGGCTGAGTGCACAGTCTTGTTGCAGTTATCACTGGGAGGTATCACAGGGAGGAAATGACCTGCAGGCCTTTCTCCTCATTGTTTGGGGTTTGGAGCTTTTGAAGTTCTGTCCCAGCTGCAGTCCCTCAGGCTATGCTGCAGGCAGGCAGGTGCACAGCTTGGGCCAGGTTGTAGGTGGGGTGGATGGGGTCTTAGAATCGCTGTGGCGGAGCAACCCGCAATGGCTACCCCTCCGCTGACTCTCAGCCTCTCCTGGACCTGGAGCCTCCAAGCCCTGGGGTCTGCGCACCTCTGAGTCCCCGAATCTCCACGTCAGTGATCGCTGCGAACAGCTCTGCTAGAACGCCACTGATCTTCCGCCCCATTGCCAGACAGCCTGCACCACATTCAGTGCGACCCCAGAGTTTATAATCTCCTTCCAAGCCTCGGATTCAGGCACAGCTACCTCCACCTTTACACCCGCGCCACCGCTTCCATTCCACGCCTCCGTACCTCTCAGTTTGGGCACCAGAAGCCTCTACCCAGTCTCAATGCACGCCTTCTCCTGACTTCTAGTTGCAAAGTGTCTCCTCCCTTGGTTCTGGAGGATGGCCTTTCACTATATAGTTGTATTTCTACAATTTAGTTGTGGAGGCTGCGCATCTAGGTACACACCTCATGCTGCCATCTTGGTTCCTCCTATTGTCATTTTTTAAATTTGTGGTACTTCCTGAAGGTAGCTATCTAGAACAGATTAGCATTTTTCAGATCTATTTATTAAAACAAAATACTTAACTATTTTTTCAGAGTACTGCAGATACTCAAGAACTGCATGGAGCTAATTTTAAGGCACAATGAGTAGGAAGCAGCTTGAAAACAAGAAGTGTCACCACCCAGCCAAAGGAGAAGCGAAAGAAAAAGCAGCCGCATGGGAGGTTGAGCCAGAGGGGTGGGCTTCTTTCCTGCTAGGCCTGCTCTTCTCATAAAGGCACTTTGCAGAAAAGGGAGTGCATAACCAACTCTACAGAAATGGAGGTGCTGCCAGCCAGCATGGCTCAGTGGTTGAGGTCGTGGTTCAAGCCCCGGTGAGGGCACATACCTAGGTTGTGGGCTTGATCCCCAGTAGGGGGTGTGTAGGAGGCAGTCGATCAATGACTCTCTCTCATCATTGATGTTTCTATCTCTCCCTCCCTCTCCCTTCCTCTCTGAAATCAATTAAAAATATTTTTTAAAATGGGCGTGCTGGGTAAAGTGTGTGCATTTTTTATAACTGTGTTCTTGTGTTCTGTATTGTTTTGTTCATTGTTTTTATCAAGCTTTACACAGGTGCAGAAAAAACTTAAAGCTATGTTAGCACAGATAATGGTTTACTGTTGTTTCAGAGAAAGGCTAATACACTGAGTATCTTAGAAGCTGGACTGAAATCACATGGTTTTGCTTCCCTAGTTTTGGAAGTATTCCTCTTGGTTGTCAAGAGAAGGGATTCACTGACATCCACAGCAACTATGGCATTTGCTGTGGTGTGGGGAAATTAAAACTACTTAGGTCCTCTTCTTTCCTCTGCGCCATCAGGATGAACTTCCTGTCTTTAAACTCAGACCTCTTGAGACGTGGCACTCCTTTTCTCACAGGCTTCAAATCTAGTCTTTTCATTGACAACACTGAGATGGAGTCCCTCACAGGGGCCAGGGACTACTGGGATGTTTGTGATTTTAATTAAATGTCCTCATCAAATAACCTTCTTTGGTTTTGTGGCTTTTCCTTTTCTGTAGTCTATGGAAATAAGGAAATTTGAAAGTTGCTATATACAATGGTCACCCATGACCTGCCTGAAAAATTAGGATTTCTAATAAAAATTATCTTTAATAACACAGATACAATTTGGAGAGAGAGAGAGAGAGAAACATGAATGAGAATGAAAATGAATCAGTGAATCACTAGATTACTGGCTTGGATAAAATATTCCTGAACTCTAATTTCATATCATTCAGGCAACCTTGTGAGGGCTCAAGTGTCCTGATGATAGGAAAAGAAAGGTTTGGAAAGTGAGTGTGAGGGTTTATTTGTGGAAAATGACATTCTAATTCTAAAATTAGGATGGAATTATAAGTAAAATTATATGGAAATTCAAAGGACTGAGAAAGCTAAAGCAATCTTTTTTTATTTTTATTTTTTATTAAACCTTTATTGTTCAGATTATTACAGATGTTCCTTTTTTTAAACCCTCATAGCTCCCCTCCACCTGGTTCCCCCCTCCACCCTGTGCCCTTAACCCCACCACTATCTTCATCCATAGATGTAAGATTTTTGTCCAGTCTCTTCCCATACCCCTCACAACCCCTTCCCCCTGAGAACTGTCAGTCCATTCCCTTTCTATGCCCTTACTTCTATTCTATTCACCAGTTTATTCTGTTCAACAGATATTTCTATTGATTTGTTATATTCACTGGTTGATATGTATTTGTCACTTTGATGTTCATAATTTTTATTTTTACCTTTTTCTTCTTCCTCTTCTTAAAGAATGCCTTTCAGCATTTCAAGTAATCCTGGTTTGGTGGTGATGTACTCCTTTAGCTTTTTCTTGTCTGTGAAGTTCTTTATCTGACCATCAATTTTACATGATAGTTTTGCTGGGTAGAGTAATCTTGGTTGTAGGTTCTTGCTATTCATCACTTTGAATATTTCTTGCCAGTCCTTTCTGGCCTGCATGGTTTCTGTTGAGAAATCAGCTGACAGTCGTATGGGTACTCCCTTGTAGGTAATTAACTGTTTTTCTCTTGCTGCTTTTAAGATTCTCTCTGTCTTTTGCCCTTGGCATTTTAATTATGATGTGTCTTGGTGTGGTCCTCCTTGGGTTCCTTTTGTTTGGGGCCCTCTGCGCTTCCTGGACTTGTAAGTCTATTTCTTTCACCAGGTAGGGGAAGTTTTCTGTCATTATTTCTTCAAATAGGTTTTCAATATCTTGCTCTCTCTCTCTTCTTCTGGTACCCCTATAATTCTGATGTTGGTACGCTTAAAGTTGTCCCAGATGCTCCTTATACTATCTTCACACTTCTGGATTCTTTTTTCTTTTTTCTTTTCCAGTTGGGTGCTTTTTGCCTCTTCGTTTTTCAAATCTTTGACTTGATTTTTGTGAACCTCTAGTCTGCTGTTGGATCTCTGTATAATATTCTTTATTTAAGTCAGTGTATGCTTAATTTCTAGTTGGTCCTTTTTCATATCCTCGAGAGTCTCACTAGATTTATTGAGGGTCTCACTAAATTTATCAGCAGTTTCTAGAAAATTCTGAAAAACCTTAAAACCGTGGTTTTGAGCTCTACATCCAGTAATTTGCTTTCCTCCATTTCTGTCATTTGTGATCTGTTTGTCTCCACATTTTGGCTGCTTCCCTGTGTTGATAGAGTGGTGTTTCTGTCCCAGCTGCAGTCTGTTAAGTTAGGCTGCAGGCAGACAGGCGCACACCTTGGGTGGGGTTATAAATTGGGTGGGGCGGGGTCTCAGAATCACCGGGGTGGAGCAACCTGCAATGGCTGCCCCTCCTCCGGCTCTACGGCTTTTACCCATTTTGGCGTCTCCATGCCCTGGTGTCTGCGTGCACCTGAGTCCCCGGGTCTCGGAGCTCCGCATCAGTGATTGCTGTCAACATCTCTGCTAGAAGCCACTCGTCTTCTGCCCCATTGCCAGACAGCCCGCACCGAGTTTAGTTGACCCTGGATCTTGTAATCCCTTACAAGTCGCCAACCCAGGTGCCGCCGCCACCACCGTTTTGCCTGGGCTGCCACTGTTTCGCGTGTGTCTATACCTCTCAGTTATGGTGCCAAGAACTTCTACTCAGTCTCAGTGCACTCTTTCTCTTGCCTTCTAGTTGTAAAGCTTCCACTCCCTTGGTTCTATAAGATGGCTGTTTAGGTTTATAGTTGTATTTTTTAATGTGGTTGTGGGAGGCTGTGCATTTAGGTATATACCTTATGCTGCCATCTTGGTTCTAAAGCAATCTTTTAAAAGAGGTTATTGAACTAGAGGTCTGGTGAGTGAATTCATGCTCAGGTGGGGTCTGGCTAGCCCATTCTGATGAAGTCCAATCGGGGCTGGACTGGTGAGGGAGAGGGGATGCAGGAAGTTGGCTGGCCGGTGTTATCCCCAGTCATGGTTCAGGGGGCTAATTGGGGGTTGGGCCAGCTGGGGGTATGGGCTGTGGGCAATTGGGGGGCCAATTGGGGCCCTCATCAGGCTGATTGACTGCCGCAGTGCACATCATAGTAACTGGTTTTTCTGTTGTTCCAGTCGCTTGGCTTTTATTTATACAGACTAGAGACCTGATGCATGAAATTCATGTAAGAGTAGGCCTTCCTTCCCCTGGCTGCCAGCACCAGCTTCCCTCTGGCACCTGGGACCCAGGTTTCCCTCCAGCACGTGGCAGGCACCTGGGACCCAGGCTTCCCTCACAGCCCCAACTTTGTCCAGGACAAAAGGATATCCTGAAGGATGTCTGGTCTAATTAGCACACTATGCTTTTATTATTATAGATTATTTGCACTACCAGCTATGAAGATTTATTATAAGCTATAATAATTAAAAAATATGGCTCTAACAGGTTTTTCTCAGTGGCTAGATCATGGGCCCATAGCCTGAAGGGTCCCAGGTTTGATTCCAGTCAAGGACATGTATCTCAGTTGCAGGCTCAATCCCTAGCCCCAGGTTGGGACAAATGTGGGAGGCAATCAATCAATGTGTCTCTCTCACATCGATGTTTCTCTCTGTGTGTCTCTCTCCCTTCCTTCCTTTCTCTATAAAAAAATCAGTGGAAAATATCCTTGGTTGAGGATTAAAAAACAAACAAACAAAAAACAGAAAGGGGAAAGGGAAAGAGAAAAGGAAAGAAAGAAAATGTGGTATCCAGTCAAGGTGGTTTCCAGTCAAGATGGAAGCATGGGTAAATGCAGTACTTGAATCCTCCCACCTCCACATAAAAAATACAACTAATCTGCCTTTTTCCTTGTTGCTACAGAGAGAGCAAGATGGGTCACCAGAAACTCTACTGGAGCCATCTGAGGAAATTCGGCCAGGGTTTTCATTTGTTCTGTGTCTTATCTAAAGTACAGCCTCAACATGTCCACCAGTGTTTTGTCAGTATGCAAAGGACATAGGCTTCATTAAGTTGGACTAAGTGAACTTCATGAATGGGTAATTCAAGACATATACCTTATGACAGAATGCTATCTCTTTGTACATAACATAATTTTAAAAAATCTTCAAGTATAAAAAAATACAACTAGTCTTCAGAACAACCATCATACAGAATCACTTGAAATCTGACTGAACGGAAGTCCTACAACTAGGGAATTAAAGAAGAAGCCACATAGAGATTGGTAGGAGTGGCAGAAGCACAGAACAGGCTGGACGCACACTTATGTGTGGCCTGTTTAAAAAATTTTATTTAGAAGGGATATCTTGGCTGCTGAGGTCCCTCCTGAGAAGCAAGGGGAAAAAAACCCCATACTAGACTCCTGCCCAGGCTTCCAGTGCCAAGAAGAGAAGTCCTTATAATTTCAGGCTATAACAATGAGTGGGGATTGAATCTGAGAATGATGCAGGCTGTTGGAGTCTGAGGAAGCTCCTCTTAAAGGGCCTGTGCACAAAATTACTCAGACTCACTCCTTCTGAGTTCCAGAACTGGGACAGCAGCTTGAAAGGAACCAGGAACATATGGGGAGGAACTGGATTCTCTGGCATCAGAGCAAGAACTTGGGGTGGCTTTCTCCCAGACAGAGTGCTTGCAGGGGTCACTACTCCTGTGCTGAGAACTCCTCCATCCCAGAGCTGACTGGTAGCCATATCTGAGTTTCCATCAGCCTGCTTCACAATGTTCGTTCCATCCTAGTGATTCCCTGAGGCCCTGGCCCATCCAATTTGCAGCCCCACCCAAGCTATTTGCAGTTGATTCTCCATACGAATGACATGTCCTGGCTCAGGCTTCAGACTTTGCTAAAATCTTTTAAACAATCAGCATATGGAGTCAGCATGCTCCAAACACATCAATAAAGGGCCCAAGACCCGACACTAGCACCACCCATGTCTTGATTCACAGCTGGGTCTCCTCTAGGCACTTCCTAGCCCAATACAAGTGGCAGCCATCTGCAGATTTCTCTTTAGCTCCTGCTGGTTTGCCCAAAGCAATGACTGACTTTGCACCTCTCCAGAGGCCCCATAGCCAGTGCACCTGGTGGACAGCTTCCAACCACATTGGATTACAACCCTACCACCTCAGTGAAAGTCACACTCAAGGGGCAGATTCAGTGAGCACCAAAGCCCCATTGAAGCAAGTCCTGCTCCAAAAGGGTATCTCCAGCACAGCAGTTCTTCCACTGTATTCACAGATAGTCCTCATAGCTAATTGGCCTCCTAGTAATGCCAACAGTAATCAAGGCTCAACTACAGCAAGATTATGCACACAGCCCACACAGGGGTTCAATTAGAGTGCCCAGCTCAGGTGACTGGGGAGGCTGAGCCATTGGGCCATAGAGTATATCTAATACACAAGGCCACTCTACCAATTCCAGGAGACATAACAGTTCTACCAAATACAAAGAAACAAGCAGCCAAAATGCAGAGACAAAGAAACATGTTATAAATGAAAGAAATGGGAACAAGCAAGCTACTGGATACAGAGTTCTAAACAATGATATAAAGTTAGTCAAGGACCTTAATGAGAGCCTCAAGAGTATTACTTTACGATTCAAAAAAAGATAAAAAGAAAGGCAAGCCACAGTCTGGAAGAAAACATATCCCACAAATATGTAGCATTAAATAACTCCTTATACTCAATGACAAGCTATCTAGTACAAAATAAATGGACAAGACTTGAACCACCTCACCAGGGAGGGTAATAGCACATGAAGAGACACTCAACATCCTTAGCTTGAGAAATTAAATTAAAACCACAATTTAGACACATCCACTAAAATGACTACAATTAAAAAGATTTACTATCCCCTAGCCAGTTTGGCTCAGTAGGTAGAGTATCAGCCTGCGGACTGAAGGGTTCCGGGTTCGATTCCAGTCAAGGGTACATGTCCAGGTTGTGGATTTGATCCCTAGTAGGGGGTGTGCAGTAGGCAACTGATCAATGATTCTCTCTCATCATTGATATTTCCATCTCTCTCCCCGTCTCCCTTCCTCCATGAAATGAATTAAAAAAACATATTTAAAAAAAATGATTTACTATATTTGTTGTCAAGTATGTGGAGCAACAGAAACTCTTTCACTGGTGGTGGGGATTTGGTACAACCATTCCGGGAAGTTTCATAACTTCGCAGAGAAGTAAACATGTGCCTACCATATGCCTAGTCATTTCACCCCTGAGGACTCATTCAAGAGAAATGAATGTACATGGACATCCAAAGGCTTATACACAGGTGTTCATAGCAGCTGTACTTGTAATAGCCCCCAAACTGGAAACAACCCAAATTTCCATCAATAGATGGAAAGAAAAACAAATTGTGATATTCCCATACAATGGAATACTACTCATCAATTAAGGGTTGATAAAGGCAGCATGAATGAATCTCAAAGTAATTATGTTGTAATGATGAGGAACATAAGACATTTGGGGTGGGGGGAGACCAGAAGCCTGACTCTGTACATAGTTAATTAGTATCCCTAATGCACATGCCTGTTAGCCTATAGTCTAGTCACTGCCCCCTCCTTAATTATCTGGTATTGCAAGACCTGTCTACCTAAATACTCACATTTTACAGAGGCCATAAACCATGAACAATACACAACCCCCAGAGGGGGTTATCCGCACTGGCACCAGGCCAGGTCTTTAGGTGTGGTCTCACGGCCTCCATCCCAACACATGGGGCTTTTTGCAAAGCCTGTGAAAGGTCCGGAAGTCTGATCCATATATGGGGGACAAAGAAACCAAAGGGTATGAATAGAAAGCTTCCTCCATATTGGTTGCTCAGGATTTGGAAACAGGCTCCCTTGAGTCGCAGTACTAGTGCATCTGGAAATAAATGAGTTTTTCTTGTATCTCCGAGTACTCCTGTGTGTGTATTTTCTAGTTGCCTGGTAAACTCTGTGACAGTAAGAAAATAGTGCAAAAAAGTACATACTAAATAGCATTTATATACAATTCTAGAAAATGCAAATGAATCTATAGTGATAGGACAGAGGAAACTTCAGATAATGGATACCTCCATATCTTGACTTCCTACTTTATCAGAACATATCAAATTGTACATTACAAATATTTGTATTTTATTGTCAACTATAACTCAACTAGGGGCCCGGTGCACAAAAATTTGTGCACTCGGGGTGGAGGGAGTCCCTCAGCCCAGCCTGTGCCCTCTCACAGCCTGGGACCCCTCAGTGGATGTCCTATGATGGCCCCAGTCTGCCAGGCGCCTTCTGTGTGTGTGTGTGTGTGTGTGTGTGTGTGTGTGTGACCACTGGGGACCTGCCCCCAGCTGCATCTGAGGCTCGGAGCAGTCCTCCTGTGTGTGTCTACCTGCTGGGGGCCTGTCCCCAGGCACACCATCAAGGCTTGGAGCAGGCACCCCCTCTATGTTGATCTCTCAGACTCTTGCCCTCCCCTGCATGTTGTTCTCTTTTTTGAGCTGTGGCCAGGGCTGGGTGC
>PVJC01053247.1:0-10883 GCA_004026665.1 Murina feae | reverse complement strand
CAGTGTGCTCATATAAGTCAAGGAAAAGGGGAAGCAAAAAGTAAAAAAATAATTAACATAACATCTTACTGCTGCAATCCTCATTTCTGACACTAGTCATGAGGCCTAATTTGGTATTTACCACCATTTTCTTCACTAGTCAGTCCATGTTGATTTTACCTCTGCCAGCACCTCAGCTTGTGGTCAGATAGTTTTATATAAGCTCAGTCTATGGTGGTCCAGTCTTTACTGTGTCCCTATAGTTTCAATTGACTGGGGCTCTTGGGAAAGGAAGTATCAATAAACACCCCAGTAAACCCCCTGGGTTCTAACATAGACCTCCTTGAGCCAATTGTGTGGCAGGAACTCAATTTTACCTTTGTGACTGGGATCCATCACTTCGGTCAATATGTGACCTCATTTTCTTTTGATGGGCTCAATGGTATAAGGAGCTCTCAATGGCCACAAGAAAGTGCAAGGTTCCAATTAAATAGACAATGGCTGTGTTCCCTCATGAAATCATTTCTTTTTAAGGAATACAACTCCAAATCCTCTTAACCCAAGGTTGTGGGGATAGAAATAAAATTCTCAAATGACTTATTTTGGTAATAATGAAAATTTTATTCTTCTATATTTTAGTTCCTTTCCCCATATATTCTGATTATGGTGAGTCTGTATAGTAAGCACTTTAATTCATATCATTTGTATTGTTATACAGAACTCCAATCTACAGATTGTTGTTTTCCATTTGGTGAGTCCTAAGTTGGCCATGACATTGTTAAATCAAGCCAGCATGGGCATATGGTAAAACGAGTAAAATTTGTGGTTATGAGTCCATTGTCTCATATTATTTACTTCAAAATGAGTTTTCTTTTGGGATATGATGTTATTTGGGGTCCACAGCGATGGACAAAGTTAAATAATGAAGAGCTTTTTGGGGCAGAGCAAAGTAGAGAAAAGAGTAGATCTATAGGAAAATTCAGCACAGAAGTAAACTGGACAGTTTGACAAAGAGAAGGAGAAGAAGTCGAAGGAGAAAGAGAAGAAAAAAAGACAGAAGAAAGAAGGAAAAGGAGGAAGAGGAAGAAAAGGCAAGGAGAGGGGTCAGGATATGAATTAAAAAGGGAGGAGGGTACTGGATTAAAGAATGTTTAGAAAAAATAATTTACCAGTGTTAAATGCAGATAGGATATCAATATGACACAGCCTTTCTTATAACTTTGTTCTCTTAAAATTATCAGGAAAAGACAATATGGATTCCAGTTAAAAAGCAAATCTTAATGGAGAAAAAAAATAATAAGTGAACTCTTCTTAACTTTTAAAACATCATGATGATAACTTGTATCTAATGCAAGGGTAATAGTCTTTGCCAGAAAAGTAGTTTTGTCAGGATGTTGTGATCAGAGAAAGTAGTCAAAAAAGTTTTCAACTAGCGAGATAATCTGTCATTCAATCAACTGAGTACTTACCCTGTCATATACTACTCAAAGCACTAGATCTATGGAAAAGCCCAAACTCTCTCATAAGCCAGCAGTTTAGTAGGTAAACACACATGCAAAACAATATCTAATCTAATAAAAGAGTAATATTGAAATTGGCTGTTTCTATGGGACACCTAAGCCATGCCCACCAGCCAATCAGAGTGGCTGTATGCAAATTAACCCAGCCAAGATGGAGGCCGGCAGTCACGGAGCTTGAGTAAACAGGCAGCTTCTGTTGCACCAGGAATAAACTGTCTGCTGGCCGGCTGGGCTTCTCCAGGTTCAGACAACAACATATTTGCAACATTGTCTCAATTATAGAAGCCTCCCAGCTGAAGCAAACAACAGGCCTGGGCCGGACTACTAAACAACACTCTTTCAATTATAGAAGCCATGAACTGAAGCAGACAGGAGGTTTCGTTACCTGCCTAGGCCTCAGCTTAAAGAAACAGTGTATCAAGAAGATAAATAAACCCCAGAAACCTGCTTCCAGCCAGCCTTGCTGGGACATTGGGTCAATGGAAGCTGTGGGCAGCCGGAAAGCCTGAAAACAGCCCTCAGTTTGTCATCCAGACTGGCCACACCCCAATGGTGTGAGGAACCCCACTGTGGGGCTTGGCCAGCCTACAAATAGCCATCAGCCCCTCACCCAGGCTGGCCAGGTACCCCAGCAGGAACTCAAAACCTGAGGGGACTGTAGGCAGCCTGAAAACCTGAAAATGGCCCCCAGACTCACGCCTAGGCTGGCCACACTGCAATGGGGTGAGGGACCCCACTGGGGGGCTTGACCAGCCTGCAAACAGCCATCAGCCCCTCACTCAGGCTGGCCAGGTACCCCAATAGGATCCTCAAACCTGAAGAGACTGTGGGCAGCCTGAAAGCCTGAAAACTGCCCTCAGTCCCGTACCCAGGCTGGCCAGGTTCCCCACTAGGAGCCCAAAACCTGAAGGGGCTGTGGGCAGCCTGAAAATGGCCCTCGCCCTGTCACCCAGGCTGGCCACACCCCAGTGGGGTGAGGGTCCACACTGGAGGCTTGGCCAGCCTGCAAACATCCATCAGCCCCTCACCTAGGCTGACCAGGCAAGCCAACAGGTGGACATCCCCAGAGGGGTCCCAGACTGTGAGAGGGCACAAGCCAGACTGAGGGACCTCCCGAGTGCACAAATTTTTGTGCACTAGGCCCTTCATATATAATAAAAGTGACAATTACTATGTGCAACTTGTGATGTGACACCCTCCCACACCACCCTCTCAAACAAAAATGTTGGCTCAAAGTGCCAGGATGGAAATGGAGAAGGGTCAGAGTGAGTTCAGAGGAAGTTTCACAAAATATTTGACTCTTGGGTGGAAGGTGAGTGAAGTATTATCCCAATAAACAATAGAGAAATAGAGAAAGAAAAATATCACAGGTAGTAATGGAAGCAAGTGTAATTGCTACCCGTGTGTGGGGCAGAGGTGAATATCAAAGGAGTTCCCTATAAAAAGTACTCTGGTGAGAAGTTTATTAAAAAGCTCATGTCTACAAGGTAAATAGCATCTGGAGGGAAAAGGAAATGGCTTCTGCTCTCAAAATAAAAGCTGGCAAACAGTTTTAAAGAAGTCGAGGTGGAAAAGCAGTGTCTAAGTGTGATGTCTAAGAAGGCATAGGCAGGATTCTTTGGCGCTTGCACACTGGAACTACATGCATCTTCATGCCTGCATGTCTCATCAGCATGTTAAATCTCCACCCAAGGGTGTGGTTTTTACTATTATAATGAGGGTAAGGTCACAAAGTGGTTGTTCTGGGGCTTAACTGAGCCTGTGTTAGGGTCGAGAAAATCTTTTGTCCCATAAAGTGATACATGTTGTCAATCTGACCACTAATTAGGTAAAGGTTTTTTTTTTTTTTAAATATATTTTTATGTTGTGATAGAGGAAGGAAGAGGGAGAGAAAGAAACATCAGTGATGAAAGAATAATTGATTGGCTGCATCCTGCACACCTCCTACTGAGGATCAAACCCACAATCTAAATATGTACCCTGACTGGGATTCTAACCGTGACCTCATAGGTCGATGCTCAACCACTGAGACACATCAACTGGGCAGACACAGGGTTTAAAGAGAGATCAATGGAAGTTCTAATCATATCTAGGAGAGGCTCAGCCTGAATCAGGATTATAGGGAGGGATGAAATATTTAGGCCAATACTTCAGTATGTCCCTCATAGATAATGTGAGTAGGAAAGATCAGAGAATAAGGCTGGGGAAGAAACAGAAAGCTGATGTGAATTATTTGTATTTTCCTTTTCATTAGTATGTAGAACTAGGGGTCTGGTGCACAAAAATTTGTGCACTCGGTGGGGGAGGGGGGGTCCCTCAGCCCGGCCTCTGCCCTCTCACAGTCTGGGACCCCTCAGGGGATGTCCAACTGCTGGTGTTCCTGGCCAGCCTGAATTAGGGGCTGATGGCTGTTTGCAGACTGGCTAAGCCCCCCAGTGGGGACCCTCACCCCATGGGGGTGTGGCCTGGGTGAGGGGCTGAGGGCCATTTTCAGGCTGCCCACAGCTCCCATTGACCCAAGGTCCCAGCAAAGCTAGCTGGAATCAGGTTTCTGGGGTTTATTTATCTTCTATAATTTGAAAGTTTGTTGCTTTGAGCAGAGGCTTATGCTGGCATGAAGCCTCCTGTTTGCTTCAGCTCCATGGCTTCTATAATTTGAACCACTGTTGCCTTGAGCAGAAGCCCAGCCGGCCTAGGCAGGCAGTTTACTCCTGGTGCAATGGAAGCCTCCTGTTTGCTCTAGTTCCATATCCTCCGGCTGCCATCTTGGCTGGGTTAATTTGCATACAGCTGCTCTGATTGGCTGGTGGGCATGGCTTGGCTGGTGAGTGTGGCTTACGTGTCTCAGAGTGATAGTTTATTTGTATATTACTCTTTTATTAGGTTAGATGACTGGTACTTAAGAATTTTAGATTCTATATGCATGAGAATAAGATAAGCCACAAATAGATATTTTCTGTCAGTACTCATTTTTATAGCAATACAATTCTGGACCTTTTAATAGTTATTATGTTTATCACCTGAGATCTGTTGTTGAGAACCATTTGCATCTTTGACCCCCTGAAAATGATCACTTAATCATTCAGTGTGCTACAACTTCTAGACTTGAGGCTCAGTGCACGAAATTCTTGCAGAGGTAGGGTCCGTAGTCCTGTCTATGACCAGGGATGATCAGGGCCTTCTGGCTGCTGGCTGGGGACTTCCTTTGTTCTGCACCATCCCCTGGTGGTCAGCACATGTCATAACAAGTGATTGAACTCTTGGTTGAACTACCAAAGGGGACAATTTGCATATTTGGCTTTTATATCTTATATAATAAAGAGAAACATGCAAATTAACCATCCCTCCATTATGCTCAAACCATATCCAATGCCCAAAGCCATGCCCACCAGCCAATCAGGAGTGAGAATGCAAATTAACCCAAATAAGATGGAGGTGGCCATGGAGCTGGAGTGAGCAGGAGGCTTAGGTTGTCCCTGATGATGGAGGAATTCAAGCTTCCTGCCTGCCCTGGCTGGCCCTTGGCTCCACTCAAGGTTACAAAGTTTGAATTATGGAAGAAATAAATCACAGATACCTGCTTCCAGCTGGCCATGGCCCCCACTCAAGGAGGGGCTGGGAGCCTGGGTTGCCAGTGTAACCCTCCAGACCTGGGCTGCGCTCAAGCTCAAGGCTACAGTTTCAATTGTAGAGGATAAATAAATCCCAGAAAAAAAAGGAGAGGCTGGGAGCTTGGGTTTTTTGTTTTTTTTTGGGGGAGGGGGGGAAGAAGAAAGAAAAAAAGGAGAGGCTGGGAGCTTGGGTCACCAGGGGATGTGGCCAGCCCGAAAACAGCCTTCAGCCCATCACCCAGACTGACCAGGTACCCCAGCAGAACTTCCCCACCCTGAAGGGGCTGTGGGCAGCCTAAAAACGACCCTCAGCCCCTCACCCAGGATAGCCACACCCCCATGGGGTGAGGGTTCCCACTGGGAGGCTTGACCAGCCTGCAAACAGCCATCAGCCCCTCACCCAGGCTGGCCAGGCACCCCAGCGGGACCCTCACCCTGGTCTGGGACATCCTTCAGGACAAACCAGCTGGCCTCACCCTTGCACCAGGCCTCTATCCTATATAACAAAAGGGTAATATGCAAATTGACCCTGACTGCAGAACCAATGGGAATGACTGGTCGCTATGACACACACTGACCACCAGGTGCCAGACACTCAATGCAGGAGCTGCCCCTGGTGGTCAGTGCACTCCCAGAGGGGGAGCTCTGCTCAGCCACAGCCAGGCTGATGGCTGACAAGCACAGCAGTGGTGGCGGGAGCCTCTCCTGCCTGCTTAGCAGCACTAAGGATGTCTGATTGCAGCTTAGGCTTGCTCCCCACTGGCAAGTGGACATCCTCTGAGGGCTCCTGGGCTGCCAGAGGGATGTCTGACTGCCAGTTTAGGCCCAATCCCCTGGGGAGTGAGTCTAAGCCAGCAAGTAGACATCCTCTGAGGGGTCCCAGACTGTGAGAAGGCACAGGCTGGACTGAGAGACCCCCACCCCCTGAGTGCAGAAATTTTTTGTGCACTGGGCCTCTAGTGTGTGTGTGTATATATATATATATAGAAAAGCTGTAGTACCTTTACATAATGGAATATTACATGGCCCTGAAAAAGAAAATCTTACCTTTTGCAATAGCATAGATGTGACCTCAAGAGACTCCATGCAGGCCCAGTATGACCACTGCCTTAAGCATTAAGTCCTAGAGATACCATCTAGACCTCAGTTGTGTTTCATTTCCAGGCTCAGAAAAACAGCAAAAGCAGACAAGGGATCCCATGGCTGACTTCAGAACCAGCGGCATTGACTAATGGCTCCCTGCCCTGGCACTGACCAATCAGTGGGAACCATAATCCTGAATCGACACGTCTGGAAACCTGATGAAAATTCTATTGAAATCCTCCCTTGGACTTCCAGGTAAAAACCCTTAGGATGAAGGACCTGGTGCCAGCTCTCTCTATGGAGAAAACGGTGCCTTTCCCACCACTTCCCCGAGATGAGTTTTCGTTGCCTCTCTCTTTCTCCAAGCTCCATCCCTTCTTTTGCCTCTGTAAGTTGTTTCCTGAGTCCATCTCTTCTATAGCTCACTCCGTCTGTCTCTGTGACTTTCTAAATAAAATATCTTTTTATAGTTTGAGTTGTGGCTCTGAATTCTTTCTTAACCAGAACTCAACTACCAAGGTTGCTGAACTGAAGTCCAACAGCCAGCAGCCGTGTTTGCTGCCAGTAGTGATGGTTATTTTTAATATATTTGTTTTTAACTTTTCAACTAGAGTTATAAGTATATTTTAATTAATTTCTTAGCATAATTAAAGTTATTTTTACCCTTTTTTAAAAGAGATAGAGAGAAACACAGCTTTATGTTTAGAAAATAATTGACTACGAGAAAAGCAGCTAAAGTAGATACAATTAAATAATAATGAAATTCTTAGTATCTGTATTTATCTCTAGCATAGTTAACTTATTCAACATATATAACTTACCTATTGTGAATTTTAGTTTTAATAAATAGATTATTACATGTCTTGGTTTCTATATATAAAGTCACATTACATGGCAAAGATGAACACACGGCAATTTACGTGAAATATTTTTTAAGTTTTAAAGAATTCCCTTAGATTATTTCAAAACATCCTCCCACTCTTAGCTATCTTGTATCTCAAACACTTAAGGTCACTGGAGACAAAAATAAAATGTGTCATTTTTGGAGCAACATGTAAATATTGTCCACAGTTTTTCATGTTTTCATTACCAAAGAGAGTGAGCTGAGTCTCTAGGGCCTGGAGCTGGGACACTGAGCCATGCTTACATTCTCAGTGAGCTCAAGAACAAACAGTTCAAGTACATACATGACATGTTCTTAGACTTTTTTTGGCAAGATTGCAGAAATGTTTTCAGCTACTGACGTGTTATTTAATTTTTATTTTTTTCTGGCACCACCGGTGTCAAAATATGCCTGCAAAGCTATAGCTTGTTTTGCCTTTGTACTTTCTTACCTGTGAAAGTATGTTTGCACAGACAGGGCAGGCTGTAATGTATGGAAGAAAAGAACAAGTGTCCCTGATCTGAGAGCTGCAGATTGAGTTCTTTATTCTCTGCCTGGCACTCTAGTGATTGAACGAATAGAGTTCAGCCACACTTTAATACACAACGCTCATGAGTATATTTACACATTTACAGGTTTGCATGCATAGTTCATTAACTCCACTTTCAATGGCTGAGCAAAAACAAAGGAGGATAAAAAAGCATGGCTATAAAATTATGCGCATCAGGAATCATTCCCCAGAAACAGAATGGCGTTTTTCTCATCTGAATGATGCCTATTTCTTTCTGAATGATGCCTATTCAGAACCTTCAGAATTTACAGGTAATTATATCAGCTATTTCTGTTCTCATTTTCCCCTAATATTTGCTGGTTGCTTTCAATAGTGAAAAATAACAAGAAAGCCGATGTGACATTAGCTCACTTTCATGAGGTTCCTTTTGCTCTATACCATGTATATCACCCCGTCTAGAATCCTTTCTGAAACAAGTTGAGATATTTATTTTGGAAAGAAAAAAGTAGAAAGAAGTTCTCCAGAAGATATTTAATTATAGTTCTTACCTTTGCAAAACTAATTATATAAATATTTTAAATATCTTCATATAATATATAGCAACATGGTATTAATGTTAGAGTATAATTCTCTATTGATAAGTTTTGTCTACAAATACTTGTATATACTATTAATATGCAAATAAAGCATCCCTGAAATTTATGCTAATGAATAATTTTAAGTTAAATTCATGAATTGTGTTATTTTCTTTTTCTGGTTAAAATTCCAAGCCTTTGGCCTATTTCTTTCCTAATTAGATATTATCAGACATATTAGTTTGATGGAACCGCAAATATTCAACATTAATTAAATAACCATATGCGTTTAGCTGAGAAATATTCAGGAATATAGCTAATATTCAGAGAGAATTATAGCTAAAATAAAATTAAAATATTTCCATTTAAGTTTTTAACATTCTGGTGGTATAATAATGTCAAGTTAACACTTGGAAGTGTTTCTATATCTTTAATAGTACTGTAATATAATAACAAAATACAAGTAACTTCAATATTATTAATAGTAGTTCAATATAATAATAGCACATCATTCATGAAAAAAAGAGAACTAAGAAATGACTTTCCAATATTCCTGCTGGGACCCTTCAGATTTCTCCTGATTCCCAGGTCTGTCTATTTGCTGCTGGTGTGTGATTTGCAAGTTCAGTCTCAGTTTCATAGACACTTGAAAGAAAGAGACCAGACTAGATGGTTGAGTGAGTGTGTATGACTGTGTGTACATTATGTCATCTCTCTGTATATGCTGTACTTGAGAGAAAGATAAGGTAGTAAAAAGGAGAACTACTCTTCCCACTCCTACATTGCTGCCCTATGAAATAGAAGGACTGGCAGCAATGAGACGAGAACTTGGACATGCTCCAGTGACTTCTGGAACATTCAGCCTCAGTGCTCGCAGCTTCCAAGAGTGAAGCAAGGACTTTGAGGGATATCTGGAAGTCCTTTGAAAAACTTATGTAATAAAATATTTTTTTCCCTTTCAAGCAAAAGTTTTTAATTAGGTTTACATTGTTTATTGTTTATGCAAACGTTACTAGTTACAAAGTTTTAGGCTGTTAATTTGGCCTTATAAATTGTATGAAGCCCTGCCATAGGGCACTGAAATGGTGTTCATTCATGTTCACTACTTGGATCTAAGAAATTTTGTTTCTCAGGTTGGCTGAAGGAATACATATACCCCACCATAGTAACTAGGATAAACCTTTACTCATTCTGGTACGTTCTGGACCGTAGGTCCCTCAGAGAACATTTGAACATTTATTTTAAAGAGCCAATCTTTAAAGCAACTACAAAGATTAAATAGAGTGGAGCTCATGGTCCCTAGAAAGTCACTATTGTGACCAAAGTGTGATTGGACAATCCTTTGTACTGTTTTCATACATTTTACATAATTCACATAATACAACTTAATTAAGGGACTGGTCAAAGTTATTTTCTTTTAAAATTTCTGTAGCAATCAGTTTAAGTTTGGAAGAATACTATTCTTTACATGAAACTATCCCATTTATTTTTATATATATTTATATTTTACATATTTTTAACATTAAATTTTTTGATATTGAATATCTTATTTAATTAATGTCATATGCTAAATATGACTTTAAATGTACAAATCCTATCTAATAAAGAGGAATATGAAAATTGACTGTCATGCTGTCACAAAGATAATGGTGCCCACAGCCACAAGATGGCAGTGCCCAGTCCCCTCAGCCCTGCCTGAGTCCCCTAGTCCTTTCGGCCCCTCTGGGGACAGGGGTGACAGCAGATGCATGGTGTGACTGGACCCGCTCTCAACCCCCCAGCCACCCAGGGCTGGCCTGAGGCTCAGGCAAGCCTTGGATGTCAGCTGCCAAGCCTCCCAAGGCTGCCTTAGGTGCAGGCAAGCCTCAGATGTCAGCTGCTCAGCTGCTCAGGGCTGCCCGAGGCTCAGGTAACCAGGGCCAGCTGAGGCTTGTGCTGCTGGTAGTGGCAGCAGCAGAGGTGTGATGGGGGTGTCGCTTTCCCCTGATTCCTGAGTCACCTCCTGCCCCTGAGGACTCCTGGACTGTGAGAGGGGAGAGGCCAGGCCGAGGGACTCCCCTCCAGTGCATGACTTTTCATGCACTGGGCCTCTAGTAAGAGAAATAATAAGAGCAAACAAAATATAGAAACTACTATGCATTATATTTTTTTCTGAGGTGATTTAATGTATACACTTAATTTATTGAGTCCTCACAATAATCATTTATCTATAGTTCATACACGAGTAGTTAAAGCATGGAAAAATTTTGTGAATTTCCCATTACACAACTAATAAGTTGTAGAGCTGAGTTTCCAACCTGTTGTCTGGCACAGTAGTCATATCCTCAGTGACTGCTATGATGTCTCACTACAGAGTGAAGGTTAACGCAAAACAGAAACATCAATGTAAGTGCTTAGTAAAAGAAAAAACAAAACACATTAATATTGGTTTTGCTTAAATTTGGCCTTTGAATAATTTAATAGCCATGTAAACAGAGGTACACGACTCTTATTGTGATGCTCTAAATATTCAGGCAACATTAGAGAGAAACAAGATGGCGGCATAGGGTAGACACCGCATATGCAGCTGTGAACAACTATTTCAGAAAAACCACGAAAAGAACACACGGACACCACTCGCACCCACAGGACGGCTGGCTGAGTGTAAATCCTACAACCAGAGAAGAGTCTGAGACTCAGAGCAGCAGCGGAAGCAAAGTACAGAGGTACGGAGGCGCGCGC
>PVJC01053246.1:0-10959 GCA_004026665.1 Murina feae | reverse complement strand
GAGTGTGTGAGCATGTCTGTGTGTATATGTGAGGATGCATGTGTGTATGTGAGTGTGTGAGCATGTCTGTGTGTATATGTGAGGATGCATGTGTGTATGTGAGTGTGTGTGTATGTGTGAGCATGGCTGTGTGTATATGTGAGGATGCATGTGTGTATGTGAGTGTGTGTGTATGTGTGAGCATGGCTGTGTGTATATGTGAGGATGCATGTGTGTCTGTGAGTGTGTGTGTATGTGTGAGAGCATGTCTGTGTGTATATGTGAGGATGCATGTGTGTCTGTGAGTGTGTGTGTATGTGTGAGCATGTCTGTGTGTATATGTGAGGATGCATGTGTGTATGTGAGTGTGTGTGTATGTGTGAGCATGGCTGTGTGTGTATATGTGAGGATGCATGTGTGTATGTGAGTGTGTAGTGTATGTGTGAGCATGTCTGTGTGTGTATATGTGAGGATGCATGTGTGTATGTGAGTGTGTGAGCATGTCTGTGTGTATATGTGAGGATGCATGTGTGTATGTGAGTGTGTAGTGTATGTGTGAGCATGTCTGTGTGTGTATATGTGAGGATGCATGTGTGTGAGCATGGCTGTGTGTGTATATGTGAGGATGCATGTGTGTATGTGAGTGTGTAGTGTATGTGCGTGTACGAGTGTGCGTGTGGCACTGTGGAATGCTGCCAAGGCAATTTGGTTTCCACGGAAACAGCGTGAGGTGCATGGCAGCTGCCCCCTGAGCGAGTGGGAAATGCCTGTCAAGGGGCCCGGCCCGTCACTGCCCACTTGCCCGAGGCCAGCACCAGGGCAGCCTGCACCCAGGCTGGGAGCGCCCCGAGGGACAGGGCCTGGGGGGGCCTGGGGGCCCAGGCCTGCAGGACAGGGACACCCCCTGGAAAGCCAGCAGCTCACCCTCTGAGCCCACCCTCTCCCGCCCTCCCCGCAGGGAGCCCGCCGCCCGGGGCCCACTCCACTGCTAATTACCTTCCCCGAGAACCTGTCATTGCGTCTTCCACTCGAGATAATCAATTTGGAATCACCGCTCTGATGAGCTAATGGGCACTTGGTGGGAGCCATTTGAGCCTCTGTCAGGACGGTGCTATTTTTAACAGCGGCTGCTGCATCGGGTACACAAAGGACGCGCTCTCCTGCTCCCCCCGTCCCTCCCCCTCCCTCCCCCACCAGCTCTGCTCCTGGGTGCTGTGGCCCATGGACTGTGCTAGCCAGTGAACCAGCCAACGCCTTTCCAGAACCTTCCTAGCGTCCTCAGCCTGGCGCCGGTCAGATCAACGGCAGATCTTGGAAAAAAGGCAGGGCCTAGACCCCACCCCACAGAACAGCCCTGGGGTCGGGGTGCAGGGCCCAAGGCAGATTCTCAGCCAGCGGAGCCCTGGTCAGCTGGGGCCTCTGGACACACCGCTGCCCGGCCCACCTGCGCCTGACACTGGCTGCGCTCGCCATCCTGCCGGGGCTCCAGGCCCCACGCGGCTGAGGAGAGGGCAGGGAGGGACAGGCCGACGGAGGAGGTGCTGGGGTGACAGGTCCGGGAAAGCTAGGGGTGCGCTCCAGGTGGCGGTCATTGGGGGATGAGGACGCTGAGGGAGACTTGAGGGCGAACAGGTGCTCAGCCTGGGGCTCCCAGGTGCAGGGGCAGCCAGGACCGGGAGGGGAGGCTGCAGGGGAACCTTCCAGGTAGGCAGGGCTGGGAGTGGGGGCAGGCACGGACCCCGCATTGCGTCTGGTGCAGCATCACAGCGAAATGCCCGCCGGGAAACTCACCTGGACCAGGTGCAGGGGGCACCCTCCGTGCCCCGGCCTCCAGGTGAGCCGGCTCCTGCGGTTCCTCTCCTGCCCACTGAGGCCAAGTGCACATGCACCCCGAACCCTGAAACTAGTCCTGGGAAAACTGACAGAAACAGAGGCAGAACCAGGAGGACGTGCCCTCTGAAAACCCAGGTTTCAGGTGCCCAAGTCCTCCAGCCACGGCAGGGCCTGGACCCCACCCACAGAACAACCCTGAGGGGGCGGGGGCGGGGTCGTTCTGAGCCCTTGATTGGCTGATGCAGTTGCCCATCACCAACCCAACGGAGCCAACGGAACGGCCTGTGGCCCGGTGTGGCCGCCTGGGCTGATGGCTACCCCAGCAAGTGCCCAGGACTCGGTGGGCAGACGGCACCCACACACCTAGACGCGGCCATCGTGACCACACTTTCTGGGAGGGGCGAGGCGGGAAGTGCCCTGGCCCCGCTCCCATCCACCGAGGGTGTGGCCACCTCGGCCTCATTGGCCCAGGTGGGGGAGCCCCTGGGACGGACAGCAGGTCCTGCACCGGCCTTCCACTGCAGCACACCCGTGTCCTCGGTAGTTTCCATTTCAGAACTCGGGGAGGCCCGTCCTGGGAACTCCGCTGGCCGGGCTTGGGGTCAGGCAGGACCCTGCCTCTGCCCGGGAGGCCCGTGGCCTCGGGCAGATCCCTGGGCCTGGGGTTGGGCCAGGTGGTTGGTGTGTCTCTCCCAGCCCCGGGCTCCGTCACTCGCTGTCTGTACCTTCTTCTCCCTGAGTCCGAGCTTCCGAAGGGCATCCTGTGTCCTGCTCATTTCTATCTGGATCTCGGGAAAGCATGGTTTAGCCTGGCCCGTGGCTCAGTGGCTGAGCGTGGGCCTGGGAGCCAGGAGGTCAGGGTCCGAGTCCCGGTTGGGGCACAGGCCCGGTTGCAGGCTCGGTCCCCCGTGTGGGACGTGCAGGAGGCAGCCGATCCCTGATTCTCTCATCACGGATGCTTCTGTCTCATTCTCCCTCTTCCTTCCTCTCTGAAATCAATAAAAACACATTTAAATAAATTATTGTTTAACCTCATTGTACAGCGGGTGATTATTGGCTGCACTTGGCTGTGGAAGACATTCCAGCTGTAAGTAATAAGGTGGATTATCCTATATAATAAAGAGCTAATGTGCTAATTAGACCAAACAGCAGAGGACCTTCCAGACGAAGCCTGGGCTGGGAGGGCCGGCCGGGGCTGGGAGGGCGGAGCCCCTTGCACTAATTTCGCGGGTCAGGGCTCCAGTAGAAATTATACCGGGCACGGCCCTCCTGTCATCGCACTGGTCGAGGCCTCTTTTTTTTTTAAATGCCACTCTGTGCCAAAAGCCTTCAGAGAAGGAGTTAATTAATATCCCTTGCTGTGGACTAATTCTCCTTTCAACATGTGGCTGTCATTTCCCTGTCATCAGAGCTGATTTACTGCAGGGTTTAATTAAATTCTCCGCTCAGGACTCCGCACTCTCCGAAGACGCCACCGGAGGGGCCCAGGGTACTCAAAATGTCACCCGCTGGGCCGGATCACCTCTTCCTAAATAAATATGACAGTGATCAAACTTTGACTAATTACGGTGACTTAGTCATTTGTTTGTGTGTTTTAATGTTTAATTGCTTCCGTGTTCATCCAATTAGCGAGCAACAGCAACTAGGAATTAAAATTGACTTTTTATCAGCCAATAGGCGCCCCGAAGACTCCGTGCACCAGGAGCTGCCCAACCCCGAGAGCAACGCAGACACGCGGTGGATTCAGTGAAGGGGGGGCCCTCCTGGCTCCCGCCCCAGCTCCCAGCCTGCACCCGGCTCTTCAGGAGCATCTAACGTGGGGCTGTGGGTCCACACTGCCACCCCGTGGCCACTCGGCGCAACTGCTCCAGTTCCTTTGGGGGTTCGGAGTCCCTGGAGGAGATGAGAGTTTGGGGACCGGTCAGCTTGTGACTTCCAGGTCCCAGGCGGGCCGGCTGCATTCTCCCCCTCACTGGAGGCGCTGTCTTCCTGCTCCTTCAGCTTACGGGGGGTGGGGCGGGGGCTCTGCTCCTCGTTCGACATTCTAAGATTTTTAAAAAATATATATTTTATTGATTTTTTTTTTACAGAGAGGAAGGGAGAGGGATAGAGAGTCAGGAACTTCGATGAGAGAGAAACATGGATCAGCCGCCTCCTGCACACCTCCCACTGGGGATGTGCCCGCCACCAAGGTCCATGCCCTTGACCGGAATCGAACCTGGGACCTTTCAGTCCGCAGGCCGACGCTCTATCCACTGAGCCACACCGGCCAGGGCTCGTTCAACAT
Source organism: Murina feae (assembly GCA_004026665.1). Taxonomy (NCBI): domain Eukaryota; kingdom Metazoa; phylum Chordata; class Mammalia; order Chiroptera; family Vespertilionidae; genus Murina; species Murina feae. Next base: position 6,860 of record PVJC01053246.1, on the reverse strand, counting down.
TCTAGCACCTTCTGTCAAGCTCCCTGGAACAAAGGTAGCACCTGAGACCCTGTCACCTGCGTGCCCCCTTACATCACGAATTGCGGCAGCTGGTTGCACCATCGGCTGTGGAACGGGAGACACCCCGCCAGGACCCCGAAGGCAGCCCCTCCGGCATCGTCTGGAAAGGTCCCCTCGGTCCAACAGGTCGTCTGAGGGTTCAACACGTGCTTTTCTCCAAACCCCAACCTCGGCACCTGGGAGCCTCTGCAGAATAGTAACACTACGAAAGGGGTGCGGGGTCCAGCCTTTCCCGGAACTCTCGAGCGACTCCGCCCCAGCCTACCGCGGGCCTCAGGGGATGCTGGCGTGCACCGCTTCCCCAAATAAAAACAATCTTTCCTGCGCTCACACCCTGTCTCCCCAGCTCAGCCGTCAGCTCCTCAAGGGCGGGCCCGACACGCACAGGGATGTCACTGGGACAGAAAGCCCGGCCGGCCCTCTCCTGCTGGCCCGTGAGTGGCTCATCCACGGTCTGGCTCCCGGGGGGCAGCCGGGTGTCGCGTCAGGAAATGCTTCGTCCCCTGAGCCAACAACGCCCACTGGGCACCAGGCCCTGATGCGGGGCCCTGTCCTTGGTGCTGGAGCCCAGGGAGGAGACAATGACCCCCAGGGGGGCAGGTGGTGCGGGGAGGGCAGCGCCCCAGGAGGGGGCCACCCGAGGCTCACCTGACCCGACCGCTGAGGCGGGAACGGGACGTGTCATCCGGCAAAGAGCAGGCGGCCTTTTGGAGACCATTTCCTGGGACAGAGTTTATGCCGATGAACCCGCCCGCCACGGGGCCTCTAGTTGGTCCCTGCGGTGCTGCCCTGGTCAGGGGCCAGCGTGCAGCTCAGCGCCGCGTTAAGGACAAATCGGGGTCCCCGAGGCACTCACGGGCCGTCACGGACACGCCCCAATCCCTGAGGGTTTTACCTTAAATCCACATGAGTCCCCATCCCCGCCCCCAAAATCCAATCCCCTCGGCAGGCAGGCGCGGCCTCGGAGAAAGCGACAGCTTCACCTCCCGGGGCTGAAAGGGCTGCAGGCCAGGAGGCAGAGGCGGGGCTCCCACCTCCTCGTGCCCCCGTGACCCACCCACGTGACCCACCCACGTGACCCATCCCTCCGCTGACCCACCCTCTACGTGACCGACCCATCCCACATGACCCACCCACGTGACCCGCCCCCTCCAGATCAGGGGTCCTCAAACTTTTTGAACAGGGGGCCAGTTCATTGGGGGGCCAGACTATAGTTTTTTTTAAAAAAAACCTATGAACCAATTCCTGTGCACACTGCACATATTTTAAGCAGGACAGGCAGGGGCGCAAAAACATCCGTTGGGCTGGATGAATGTCCCCAGCCCCTCAGTGATCTTTCCGGAGAACTGTCCCCACGGGTACTCGGCACATAGGAAGAAAAAGGCAAAGCCGTGAGCAAAATGGCCACTCGGGAAGAGAGCAAGTGCCCTGGCCGACTGGCTCAGTGGTTAGAGCGCCGGCCAGAGGACCCACGGGTCTCGGGTCCTCACACTTTCCCGCGCTCCGCAGCTGACTGGAGGGGGTGGAGTAAATACCAGCCTTCGGAGCATTCAGACAAAGCCAGTAAAGCTGCGTTGAGAGAGAGAGAGAGAGAGAGAGAGAGAGCAAAGAATGTGGAGAACCTCCCTAAATTACAAGTGTGGGTTACAGTAATTGCTAAATTGCAGAGCTCCCCCGGTTCTCAGAGGCTGAGCTGACAAAAGCCCACAAGCTTGTGGGGAGCCTGGCAGGGAGCTGAGGGGGGCCGAGGGAGCCCCTTCTTGCGGGAGAGGCTGGGAGCTGAGATCCGGCGAATTCCCCTGGAGAACCAAAGCCGCAGGTGACTGGGCGGCTGGGAAGGTAGCGTTTTTCCAAGGGGCTGTGCCGCGTCATGGAAGTCCGGAGCGCGTTTGCGCTGGACTCAATGGCTCCCGTTCTCCCTTATTTGCACCACTCGCCGCTGCAACACCTCCTGCTGGAGAGCACACGCCTCAGCCTTGAGAGTGGCCTCCCACCTCTGCACACTGTTCTGTAGCTTCCTCCCTCCCTCCCTCCACACGCCGGTTCACACCCTCAGTGCCTCCGGGCAGACCCGCTACACGCAGGCATGCACCACCTGCCTTTCGCATATACACACGCAGCGCGTGTTTCATGCTGGCCTCTTCTCTCCCAGCACCTGACCCCGCCGCCGTGGGGAAGTGACTCACAGCCCAGACCCAACTCACCCGCGTGTTAGAGCAACAGCCCTCCCGTGGATGGCCCAGAGGAGGAGGAAGCATGTTGTTTTCCCAAGAGAAATGTATTTGTATTACACACCAGTTTTTCTACATGCGACATTTGAGGTAAATAAAGTCATTGTAAGACATGCAAAGAAGCGGGAAAATGGGACTCACAGTCAAGAGAAAAATCAACCATAGAAGTAGACCCACAGGTGGCGGAGACCTCGGGATTATGGGACAAGGACTCTAAGTATAACAAAGGCATTAAAGGGTCTAGTGGGAAAGACAGGCAGCCGTGTGAACAGGCCCGGGCAGCAGAGTGCGGCGGGAGGGGCTGCTCAATGCTCAGCTGCTTCTTTGATGTCAGCTCTGCCCTCAACCTTCTGGTTAGTTTTGTTCCTTTTGGCTCCAGGGCAGAGGAGCAAGATGAGGCTAAAGCAGAATCTTCTTTCTTCGAGCTTCAGGTTGTTGGTGATGACAGTGGTGGTGGTCATGATGGTGATGATGACAGTGATATGGTGGTGGTGATGATGGTGGTGGTGGTGGTGATGGTGGTGATAATGATGGTGGTAGGATGATGATGATAGTGGTGATGATGTTGGTGATGACAGTGGTGATGGGGATGATGCTGGTGGTGATGATGATGATGATGGGGGTGATGGTGATGATGGTGGTGATGATGATGGTGGTGGTGGTGATGGGGATACTGGTGGTGGTGTTGATGGTGGTGATGGTTATGATGGTGATGATGATGGTGGTGGTCATGATGGTGATGATGATGGTGGTGGTCATGATGGTGATGATGGTGATGGTGGGTGGTGATGATGATGGTGGTGAGGATGATGATGATAGTGGTGATGATGGTGGTGATGGGGATGATGATGGTGGTGGTGGTGGTGATAGGGATGGTGGTGGTAATGAGGATGGTGATGATGGTGGTGGTCATGATGGTGATGATGGTGATGGTGGGTGGTGATGATGATGGTGGTGAGGATGATGATGATAGTGGTGATGATAGGGATGATGATGGTGGTGGTGGTGATGGTGGTGGTGATAAGGATGGTGGTGGTGGTCATGATGGTGATGGTGGGTGGTGATAATGATGGTGGTGATGATGGTGGTGATGGGGATAATGGTGGTGGTGATGATGGTGGTGGTGGTGGTCATGATGGTGATGATGGTGATGGTGGGTGGTGATGATGATGGTGGTGATGATAACGGCTAACATCTGTGGAACCGTCATTACTCACCAGATGTGACTATAAGTGCTTCACAGGAACCCAGTCACTTAATCACACCAGTCCCATGTATTAGGTGGTTTACCATCTCTTTACATATGGGGAAACTGAGGCAAGGAATCACATACGTCACCCCGTCACCCAACTGGTAAGTGGAAGGACCAGGACTCACTGCCCTTTGATGATCTTTGCAAATGAACCTGGCCCACGGGCCTGCAAAACATTAAGGGAGAGTGGGGTTTGGGGGGGAGCATGCACCTCCCGGAGCATCAGCCTTTAGGAAAATCAAGGTCAGAGGAGACTCAGGGGGCCTGGAGCCGAGTTCCTCTGCCCTCCTCGTGCCTCCTCAGGGCTGACTCGCCGAGGGTCAGTGCAGAGTTTGCAGATGCTCCGGAACTCCTGACTGTGCTGACGTGCTGGAAGGACAGCTCTGCTTTTCATTACTGGGTTTTGCAACGCTGGGCGTCACACTAGCTGTGATCCTGCCAGCGTGGCGGCAGAGGGCACATCGCATGGCCCGTCTCGGTACAGCTGCCAAGTTGGCATCCTCTGCCCTCCTCCCCCAGGGCCCACCCCCAAACCCAAGGCCTGCCCGTGGGCAGTGAGAGCTCTGCGCACCCCCCACCGTGGGCCTTGGGGTCGTGCCTGTGTATTGGAGTCTCACGTGTGCACACCCACAGGCCGTTCCTGGGACAGACTCTGATGAAGTTACTCGTGGGGGATGAAGAGGCTGGGGGTGGGGGGTAATGTGCAGCGGCTCCCTCACGACAGCTCTCCAATACTTAGTTTTTGAATCCAGATGGCTCAAGGCCCGCGCGCTGGCAGCTTTAATTACTTAAACTCTTGATTCTCATTCTTACAGCGTCTTCTCCAGCCAGGCGGGGAGACGGACGCCTTCTCCAAGGGGCTCTATTCCACAGCAGCTTCTCTGAGGCCCCGGAGGAGTTGCCGCTGGGCAGCTGGACAAGGCTCCCGACCTCAAGAGGGCTGCCCCGGGGCCGGAGGCCTGGTGTCCCCCAAAACCAGCTTGACTGCTAACAAACAAGGCCTGGCAGAGGGCAAGGGAGACAGGCTTGAGCTGGCAGAGGGACTGGCTAAGAGACCAGTGGAGGGGATGGGGCGCAGAGGCTATGGCTCTATTTCTCTGGCTGATTGGACCCTGCAGCCCAGCGGGTAGCCCCAGGCACAGGGACCAGGTGTGCCCAGCGCAGGTGCAGAGAAGGGCAGTGGGGCGCCCCCTGGCCCCATCTCCTGGGAGCCCAGTTCTCCCAGAACATGACATGGGCACCAAGTCACTGCCAAACGCAGGCCAGTTCCTGGGCTTCACATTTCAAGAACAACTTCTTCTCGAGGGCGAACACCCCCTCCCCCCACTCCCCCCACTCCCCCCTGGAGACCTCGCAAAGGCTCCTCCTTTACCTTAAATTGGTTTGCTGTTCGCTTTTTTTTTTAATGTATTTTTTTGTGTGTGATTTCAGAGAAGAGAGGGAGAGAAGCAGCAATCCTATCTAATAAAAGGGCAATATGTAAATTGACCCTAACAGCAGAACCACTGGGAATGACTGTTCACTATGACACACACTGACCACCAGGGGCAGACGCTCAATGCAGGAGCTGCCCCTGATGGTCAGTGCACTCCCACAGGGGGAGCTCTGCTCAGCCACAAGCCAGGCTGATGGCTGCCAATACAGCGGTGGTGGTGGGAGCCTCTCCTACCTCCTCAGCAGCACTAAAGATGTCCGACTGCAGCTTAGGCCTGCTCCCTGCTGGCAAGTGGACATCCCCCAAGGGCTCCCAGAGGGATGTCTGACTGCCAGCTTAGGCCCCATCGCCCGGGGAACAGGCCTAAGCCAGCAGGTGGACATCCCCCGAGGGTTCCCAGACTTCAAGAGGGCACAGGCCAGGCTGAGGGACCCCCCAGAGTGCACAAATTTTTGTGCACCGGGCCTCTAGTAGTGAGAGAATCACTGACCGGCTGCCCACACTGGGACTGAGCCTGCAACCTGCACAGGTGCCCTGACAGAGCGGAACCATGACCTCCGGGTTCATAGGTGGACTCTGAACCAGTGGGCCCACAAATGGGCGTTTCTAAGGCCCCAAAGGAGCAAAGAGCTCCCCGCACGCACACCACTCACCCGGCCCTGAACCCTTCCCACCCGCACCGGCCTCGGGGAAGGACCGCACCCGAGCCTCTCGGGTTTGCATTTGGAACATTTATTTCAGGAAATACATTTCCAACACTTTGTTATTTATACAAAAAGAGGCGGATTCTCAGGAGGCACCTAGCGGAAGGCCACTGCGGAACGCATCCCCGCGAGGGAGGGTTTTCGGACTCGGGGCTGGAGGAAGCGGGGCGCGCCTGGGAGGTGCCCCACGCCCCCCTCTGACGCTGGAAGCGGACACGTCTTTCAACATCGTGGTTTTGGCAAAAACATGGCAAGTAAACGATTTCGCCGAGGGGTCCCTCCTCTGGTGAGTGGGGAGCCAACACGTGCAGGTGCACACACCAGGGCACGCCCGCAGCCGGGTTCGGTCTGTACCCCGCTTCTCCCGCTGCACCCCTGGGATCTGCAGGCAGCCCGCACCCATCCTGAGGCAGGAGGAAGCCGGCTGCGCACACACGCGTGGTCCCTGCTGGTCCCCTTGTGGAGAGAGGCTGAGGGAGCATGGGGGTCGCTGGGCTGTGCTGCTGGGGAATCCTGGCCTTCCTCTCTTGGGGGGTCTTTACAGTGGGTCCTGGGGTGCAGGCCCCAGGCACACTCAGGGCCACAGAGTTCTCCCACCTCCCAGCCAGCAAGGGCGTGGCCGGGGGGGCTGAGCGGGCACCTGGGGTGGCCTGGGCCTTCATTTAACCAAAGCACCAGAGCCAAATGGGTGTCCAGACAGACAGACAGACCGACCTATACACTTGCTCAGCCCACAGGCAGGGGTGGGGGGCACTGAGCAGCCCAGCCACGGCCCAGAGGCCCCTTCCTCACTCAGCTCCCCACCAGACTCACTTGCTTGGCCTTCCTCAAATCTGGGAGGGGGAGGGGTGCGTCCTTTCTTCCTTCGAATCCTCAATCAACCCCAGACAGAGAGGGACGACGGGCACCCCAGGGCGACGAGGACACACCTTCCTTTCCAACCTGCCTCCGCTCCCATCCGCGTCCGGTCCGCGGGGACAGCAGGAGGGTAGGCTCGAGGGGGCGGCCGGATGAAGGCACTCTGCTCCAGGGCGGGCTCGCCGCGTCTAAGCAACGGGCAACTGCGTCTCATGGAATAACCAGCCTCCCCGCGGGGCAGGGGTCCAGGGGCTCTCTGAGTTATGGGGTCTGAGTTGCGGCCCACGCCATGTAAGGGGGGGAAGCAGGGAGGGGCTCCC
>PVJC01053245.1:0-10889 GCA_004026665.1 Murina feae | reverse complement strand
CCACCAGAAAGCAGGGAAAACCCTGCCTCGTGGTCAGGTCAGCCTTTTCCTGCTCCCTGATCCCCGGAAGGGGTCTGGGGAGCCACCAAGCAGGACTCCAGCCCCCAAGAGCTTGCTTTCCCGCTCCCCAGTGGCCCCCAAAGGGCCTGGGAAGCCGCCAAGCAGGCCACCGACTCTTTCCCACTCACTGGTCCCCTGCTGCCTTCTTTTCCCACTTCCCGGTGCTGCCAAGGGGTCTGGGGAGCTGCCAAGCAGGCCCCTGGCCCCTGCAGCCTTGCTTTCCCGCTCCCCGATGCCCCTCCAAGGGCCTGGGAAGCCCACCAAGCAGGCCGCCGACCCCCTGCCGCCTCTTACCCGCTTCCCGGTGCCCTCCAACCCTGCCGCCTCTTTCCCACTCACGGGTCCTGGGTCCTGCGCTGTCCCACCCTGCAGCCGCTCTGTGCAGTCGGGAGGTCCCTCAGCCCGGCCTGTGCCCTCTTGCAGTCTGGGACCCCTCGGGGGATGTCCACCTGCTGGCGTGCCTGACCAGCCTGGGTGAGGGGCTTTAAGGCTGCCCACAGCTCCCATTGCCCAACGTCCCAGCAAGGCCGGCTAGATGCAGGTTTCCTATAATTGATGCTGTTCCTTTAAGGCGAGACCTTTTACTAACGAAGCCTCCTCTCTGCCTCACCTTTCGGCTTCTATAATGAAACAATTGTTACACTTAATTGTTGCAAATGTGTGTTTTGCTTCAGGCCAAAGGCTAAGGAGCCAGCGAGCAGGTAGTTTCGCTTTCGCTCCTGCTGCAACGGACGCTGCCTAAACGTTTACTCAGGTCCGTGAGTGGCGGCCGCCACACCTGGCGGCTTCTATAATGAAACAATTGTTACACTTAATTGTTGCAAATGTGCATTTTGCTTCAGGCCAAAGGCTAAGGAGCCAGCGAGCAGGTAGTTTCGCTTTCGCTCCTGCTGCAACGGACGCTGCCTAAATGTTTACTCAGGTCCGTGAGTGGCCACCGCCATGTTGGCTGGGCTAATTTGCATACAGCCGTTCTGATTGGCTGTGGGCGTCCCGGAGAAACGGTTAATTTTACTATTCCGCTTTTATTAGTTTAGATTTTATAATTAAGGGAAAAATTTAATAAGGAAACTTTATAATTGGAAGATGAATTATAGTTTGGATTAAATACTTTTGGATCCAGGAACAACATAAAGGCAGAAGCAGCAAAGAATAAATGGATGATTCAATTCTGAGAGAAGAGACATCATAAAAATAAAACCAACCCACACAGATGCCAATCCTACAGATAAGAACTAGTGTCTATAGTTGGTTGAATATGTTACAACATGCAAAAGAGTAAAAATGTGATCTTTATGATAAAGACATGATTGAGAATTTTTTGGTGTCCCAATCTATATAAATAAAAATGTAAATGTTCGTTTGTTCAAAATCTCAAATCTCCTAAAGTTGTTCACCGATAGCTTTGAAATTTTGATGTAACGTTGCACTCAAATACACGCGTGTTTTTATACACCTACATTATATAGATGTCACACCTGTGCCAGGTAAAAACATGCTTTTTTTTTGAAAAACAGTACCATCTGTTGGATGTAAAAGCAACACACGCTACAAACTTAACAACATTATTCAGTCTAACATTCAAAGCCAGGCAGTCACATACAAGTCCGTCAACACTGTTGTGGAAGAAGATGAAAAGGGCCAGGGCTGGGCTGGGGCTCGGGGCACAGGCGGCCACCATGGTCATCCACACGCTGGCAGCTGAGGGCTCGCGGGGAGTGTGGTGGGCAAGGGCAGGGGAGCTTCCTCGGCTCCTTTTTCCTCCGGCTTTTGGGCAGCTCGGCGAGGGCCCCTGCTGGCAGGAGTTGGGAGTGGCCAAGCTGCTTTGGGTGCAGGCTACGGGTGGGGAGCGGGTGTGTAGCCAGCACTGGGGGGTTCAGGCTGCAGAGGCAGAGGTGGGCAGGGCAGGGACGGCAGCATGCCAGGGGCAACTGTCCAAGAAGGCGTATTGTATACTCATAAGCATTGTGCAATTAAACATATTAGAAACATGCGCTTTCTCTTTTCTTTCTTTTCCGTTTAACCAGACTGAGCCATAGCAATGCATGGCTGGGTACAGCTAGTTTAAAATAAAAAAAATGATTAAGGAATTCTTACCTCTATATGTAAAATAATACTATACATTTTTGTACCCCAAGATCTGGTTTCTTTAATCTTTTTTTAAAATAATATATTTTATTGATTTTTTACAGAGAGAAAGAGAGAGGGATAGAGAGTTAGAAATGTCAATGAGAGAGAAACATCGATCAGCTGCCTCCTGCATACCTCCCCCCCACCCTCCCTGCCGGGGATGTGCCCGCAACCAAGGTACATGCCCTTGACCGGAATTGAACCTGGGACTCCTCAGTTCACAGGCTGACTCTGTATCCACTGAGCCAAACTGGTCAGGGCTGGTTTCTTTAATCTTGAACAGTAATTTAGTATTTGACTGATATAATCCAAATAGTTAAAATAATCTCACTTTGCAATAGAACCAGAACATTAATCTTATAATACATAAGTATCAAGATTATGATCCATGGAATTTCATGCAGCATTGTTTGCAAATGTAAAATGTATAGAAAAAATTGTCTGAAAAAAAATTGTCTGAGATAACTTGGGATGGTGAACACACAATACAATATACAGATTATGTATTATAAAATTGTACACCTAAAACCTATATAATTTTATTAATCAATGCCATCCCAATAAATTCAATTAGTAGAAAAAAGAAAATATGTCCAACAATATACAAATGTTTAAATTATGGTACATGTTATGCAATACTAAGAAGACACTAAAAAAGAATAACTCAGTTTCACACATACAGACACTGGAAATATGCCTATAATTCATTGTTGAATAGAAAAAGCAAGGTACAGGACAGTAGGCATAATGTAATCTAGTTCTGCTAAAAGAAAAGAGTGTGGCACATATAATCCAGGAGGAACTTGGCTTAGACAAGCACAGGGCTTGTTCTCACATTGCATTCTGGTCTCTGTCAAGAAGTAATCCTAGGAGGCTTTCCTGAGCATCAGAGGTGGAGTAGAGCCCCTGGATTCACTATATCCCTTTTTGCTTTATTTTCCCCTGAAAAATGCATCACTATGACCTTTTATTACATTTTTATAGGTTTATTCTCTATCTCCCAATTAGGATTTCGGTTCCATGAGAAGGGGGACCTTGTCTGGTCACTGTTGTTTCTTCAGTACCAGTTCTAGTGTACAGTGGATGCTCTGATATGTGTTGAGTGGATGAATAAATAAGTATAAATATGCATGTGTTTATATATACACATATGCATATGTGTGTATATATGTATTTATACACATAAATATCTACCTGCATATAGATAAAACATATAAATACATAGAGAAATAAATCTCAGAGTGTATACATCAAATGTAAATAGTGGTTATTCTTGAGGAGTGAGAGTAGGAGAGATTAAAAGATCTTTCTATCTTGTTTAAAGAATTTACAATAAGGAAGAACTGTGTTACAATTAAAAAACTCACAAAAACGATTGTCATATAAAGACTAGTATTTGTAGAACCCACATAATTGCTTTAAAAATATGCCTGGTGAATATAGGTACCTCTAGTTTTTCAACTAGGCTGATCAACTGAAGATAACAAACCTATATAATAAAAGGCTAATATGAAAATTGTCCCCTCAGGAGTTTGGTCGCTATGATGGGCACTGACCACCACGGGGTGATGCGGAATGAAGGAAGAAGCCCAGGCTGGTAGCCAGCAGCCAGAAGCCAGCAGACAGGGGAAGGAAGGCCCTGGCTGGCAGCCCCTAGGGACCCTACCTATGCACGAATTTCATGCACCAGGCCTCTAGTCAATTATGATTTCAATCTCTTGACTTTAGGTAGTGGTTCTCAAACTATAGTGCGCACAGAATCTCCTGCCCATTTTGTTAAAAAACATAGACTCTCAAGGCCTATCCCAGATATTCTGAATAGGGATTGGGTAGCAGGATTTCATATTTTTTTTTTAAAAAATCACCCAAAATGACCATCTCCAAGCTCACTATTTGAGAAACTGTTTCAAGATGGAACTGAGACAGGGAAGACCGAATCAACGCATATTTAATGAGGACCCATTACGTGCCAGCAATTGTGGCATAATTGACATTAGCTAAGTTTAATTAACTGGTTATTGGTGGATGAGTGTTTCAGCTAGCTGCATTTGCAACTCATTTGTAAGTGGTTCATCACCATAACAGTATGAATACCTTAGAAGTGAAAAGTTATGATGCAGGTGTTGTGGTTATTTTTGAATAACATTTCACTTAATGAAAGTATTACATTGTGCCTGCATCAGTTCGTATGGGGGATGGATGTGTAAAATGAAGGCCAGAGTCTATCCTGATGCTCATTAGGCGCAGTGGACCGCCAGCTGGGAAGCCTTCGTTCTAGCTCCTTATGACCATTGCATGTCCTTTCAGGAGGACTCAGTTTTCTAATTCATAAGCTGCGAGCCTTGACCAGGTGACTATAAGATCTCTCCTGGCTCCTTCAATCTATTTCTTTGTGCTACGCATGATACTTCTGTCAAAGGTGCTTCCATATGCAATGCTGATACATTTTTAATAGCCTTTTACACTTACTATATTTACCAAATACAGGTATACTAGTATATACACAGGTTATCAACACACCCAAGTCACATATATGTATTTTGCCCTTATTTTATTATAAAATACACATTAAAATAAAAAATTTCAAGAGCTTAGGTGAAAAATAATTTGGGGATGACTTGACCAAAAAGGTTTCAGAAACTTGTCACTCAGACTAAAAACAGCAGCAGTAAACCAGTGATAGAGACTTCAAGGTTCTGAGTGATGTTCAGTACTCTAAGATGGTATGTGGGGTCTTTATCTTTTCTGCTGTCATATTCATACATCATTCACAAGGACTTATCCTAATAACAGCTGTTCCAAAAAAAATAAAAAAAATTAAAGTGCTAAGGTGTTTTAAAAAAAAACACCACTCTTCCCAGGAATCCTAGCAATCTCTAGGTAAAACGAATCACCAGCAAATACACATCGCCACTCACGAAGATTTCAAAATATCATCCTGAGAACAAGGAGGCACAACAGCTCATTTCATACATTTTCCCCTTCACATTTCAGTCTAATCAGGGGGCTCACACCGCCCTGCTGCCAGAATACCCCATATTCCATTTAGTGTCGCTGGTGATGGAGAGGAAGGACATGAAAGACGTGGGATGCCTCAAGAGGACGACAAAGAAAAAGATCACAAGGACACTGACTGCTAATTAGCAACATACTATAAACACGGGTAAAGGCACTAGTCTTTCAACTCTCCAGCCTCTAAGTTCAGGTTTGAGATGGAGGTGAAAATGTGTCTGTCAGTACCATGCTGGTCTCTTTCCTCGACAGATGATGGACAACTGGGAGCCAGGGCTTGTGGCTGGCCGGATCTGCTGTAGTTATCTCCCCCCGAAGCAACTTGTTTATAATCGGTTCTTAAAATCTGAAAACAGCCTGTTCTTTCAGCGAAGCCATCTACCCCCTTCCCGGAACAGTGCGGAGACTGCTCCTGAAAAACTGGTCGGAACTCCCGCTGGTGGCTTTTCTGAGCACTCCTCACCCTCCACCCCCAAGCACTGAAGATTCTGTCCAAGTCAGAGGGCTCCTGCAGGAATGGGTTATAAAGCACCCCTGGCTCGGGGAACTGTGTCCCAGTGCCTTTTGGGAAGCAGGATTCAATGTACAGCCCCGAGCTCTTGTTCTGAGACCTGGTGGGGAGAAGGCCCCCTTGGCCGCACAGTAGCCAACCCTCTGGCTGCTTACAGGGATGGATCCAAAGAGAGAGCTCTCAGCCAGTAGGCCGGGGATAATGACCCAGGCATCAGTGGTCCAGAGGAAAGAAAAGACTTAAAGAGTTCTGGTGAAAAAAGAGAGTTATTGTAATACTGTTTAGAAGAAATAAAGAAATATGTCTCTCTCTCTCTCTCTCTCTCTCTCTCTCTCTCTCTCTCTCTCTCTCACACACACACACACACACACACACACAGATTTGACTTTCTCAGACTGCTCTAATAAAATGGGAACATGGTGTGTTTTGCCTTCTCTTAAAAGCCTCTAGCCTGTCTCCTTCCTGTTGGATTTACAATGCTAAAAGGCAAAATCCCAGAAACCTATTTCTGTTTACTTAAGAAGGATAAAGTGTTACCCCAAAACAGAGGGGCCTTTTACAGAGACTGGAAAACAAATGGGTTAAGAGCATTAAGATCTCCATCTCTCTCATGCCAGCACATTTAAAGTCATCAATCAAACACAATCTGGAGCATACGAGGTGCAAAAGTGCTAAAAAGGCCCCATTAAAACCCAAGCCTTTTCAGGTGTCCCACCCAACCTCGAGAATTATATACAAGGCAGACACAGCGCTGGTTTATACACACAATACCATTAGGGACAATTTATCATGTCTTTAAAAATGATCTATAGAACACTGTGAAATTGCTTATTAACTCCAGAAATAACAAACCCAGCTTGTGTAAATGCACTTGAATACCCATACCTGGAATTTTGAAAACTTAAATTCGAGCCTACTCTTGTTTATCACTTAAACTTTCTCCTAATCTACCTCCTAACTTCTATGTCAGACTTTTAAATTCATAGTTTTCAATTAGCATTAGAAACCACGGTTATTTTGTCAACACCTTTGAAGATGTTTGAAGGAGTTTTGCTATACCAAATGCTTATAAGAACAAAGGTTACATAAACTAACGGGTTCTGGGTAAAAATCTAAATTATAAGAATGTATAATTTCATTTTCCAAATCTTATTTTTTTTAAAGAAACACTGCACTTATTTACTGTTTTTCCCCCTCAATCCATTATAAAGAAATATGTATGTGACTATTTATAATCTTAGCTCTTCTACCTGATTTCATTAAACCTCTTCTTTTTTTAAAAAAGGTACTTTTTGTTCTATAAATACAAGATTTGCATGTAAAAATAGCACTCTTGGTCTGCATTAAAATCTACCAAAACCAAAGCTAAAAATTGTGCAAGGGAGTAAAAGGCAAAGGAAGCTTGAAACCAGGAGGAGACCTCGCTGCACCTGGGTGTGCCTCGTGCTGTTTATGTTCAAGCCGTAAAAACACCTGTCTCCTGAGGTCCCTTTGGGCGGCGTGGGTCCCTGTTTCCAGTTTGGCTTTTTGGGTATATTGGTTGGCTTGCTACATGGTGTTGGTACAATTCTGTGCTCACATGTGGAAAGGACATGTTTCTCTCGCGGATGCCTGACTACAAACAGAGCACATCACTGTGTTTCTTAGCGAGCTGACGCTGTAGCACGATGAGAACCTGAGTTCAAATGGGCACGAGGTCTCTCGACTCTACGCCTGAGCAATGCCCTTCTTCAGGTGCCCATTCAGCAAACAAGCAGTGAGCGGGCAATACTCTGGGCCAGAAGTCTGCTGGATGCTGTACCTACTAAATTAAGGTGACCAGACATCCCGCTTTTGGCAGGACAGACCTGATATTTAACAATTTGTCCTGCGTCCCACGGTGTTTTAAAAAAGTCCTGATTTTTGGAAAGAGACATATGTACTACTCTTTGTAATATTTTAAGTAATAACAATAATAAAAAAGAGACTCCCCCCCCGGTCAATGGTGTCCCGCTTTACCAATGTTAAAATCTGGTCACCTTATACTAAATGTACCCTGAATTTAAAAAGGTATATAGCCAAAAATGGAAATAAGTGTGCAAAACAAACAAACAGAAAGAACAATGTTCCCAGGGACTCCAGAGCAGTCAGTTACACGAGGAAAAGTGTGGGTCGTGAAAGGTGTTGAACAGTGGACAGGGGCTGATTAAGGGTGCACAGCGACAGGCCATCACTGGAACAGCCAACACAGAGCATTCAGTTTTGAAAGCGCCCTGAAGGTTGAGTCCAGAGCCGGTTAGGCGAGGATATGCTGGTGCTCAATGAAATGATGTACATGAATCTAGGAGATAGCGCCACGTGGCGAAACGGTTCCCAGGTGAGGTAAACCTGGATTCAGATGTTGGCTCTTTTCTTGGTCTGGGAATCTGGGAAAAGTACTTAGACTTCAGATCTCACCTGAGAAATAGGGACCACGATGTCTACTTCATAAGGATATTTGTGGGGTCTATGAGAAACACAGATAAAAACTATTTATGAAGAGCACTATTTCTTCTATCTCATTTTGTGAGGTGTGGGTAAGATGAATGGGCTCTTTGGTTCACAAAGTTGAAAGGGATTTTTACTGCTCAGAACCACGAACATGCTTCTGTGCGATCTGACTCTTCAAGTCGGGGATGCGGCATGCAGCAGCGCACACTTGGCCAGGAGCCCTCATTTGGGGGCCACCTACTTCCACAGAGAAATGCACTTGGGAACTAGTGCCTTCAGTCCTTACTAGTAAATGTCTATATCTATTTAGAGTATATAAGTAAATCCTGGAACAGGATTTGAAAACTACAAAACGAGAATAGGATGGGAAATAGGATGGGAATTTTCCAACAAATTTCAGTTTCAGCCAGCAAATACAACCCACTAGGTCTCTGAATTCTCCGTGCATAGAATTGGGAAAACCACAATGCCTTACACAGAATCAAGTCCTGGCTTACGAGCAAAGGCTGCTGCCAAGGCCCTGGCTTATTCCACTGCACTGCCCATCTGCGCCCCTAACCTCACTTCTATGGTACTTCATGCTCCAGGACCCCAAGCTCCCTAAGCACCTTTCATGCCTCCTTTCTTGGCCTTGGCTCAAGGCTCCATTTGCAAAGCATTTCCTTACTTCCTCCAATCTATTCCACCCCACTCTCCCTTGAGAGGCTCCTTGAAAATGGATCCCCAACCAGAAGTCTTCTCCAATGGAATCCACTTCTTCCTCTCCCGCAAGCTTTTAGCCTGGGCTCCAGCCGAGTGTAAACTCCTCTAGGGCAGGGCCCTGTCTTTCCTCGTCACAGCTCCACGATGCCCCATTCAACGTATGGCACATAAGTGAGGATCAATGCCTCAAAGAGTAAGAAGAGCTTATATTCCAATAACGAAACCCAGATTCTATTAAAGCCCCATGATAATTAAGAGAAAGGAACAGCAGAGGCAGTTAACATTACATGCAGTTGTGAACCAGACCTAAAACACAGTGTGCTTTCACCTATCACAAAGATTTCCACATGGTTGCCAGAATGACTTTAGTGGAGAGTTTTAAAAGTCCTGGGAACACTTCCAGATTGTTGCTGAACAGTTCCAAGTCGAAAAAATACAACCCAGGGGGTTGAGACCTTCCCCATCCACCTGGACGTCCATACTCCAGGTGCAGGATGTCCTTCCGATGATGTCCTTCCCCCGGTGGCGTCCCCTTCTTCACCCCTAACTCCCATCCTCCCCACCTGATCCCACTGCTCACAAGTTGGCAAACAAACCACTTCCACTGTCAGGAAAAAGGTAAGAACGATTCTTGTCCGCTTTATCCCAAGCCTCACTCACAAGGAAGTCAATTAAAGTCTCATCTAGCAGATGCTCATCCCCCAGCTGTGTCTAGTCATGAGCAGAATGATGATTATGTGCATCTGGGCAAAACATTAAAGAAGAAAACTCTGTAAAAATTAGGGTTTAGAATAAAGCCAACACAGTCTGTGCATTCTGCAGAAACAACAGTAAGGAAGCACCGGGTCAGCTCTGCAGGTAGGGGCAGCCCGTGTTCAAAGAACTTCGGGAGCATCAGGACAAGCTCCTGCAATGAGACTGTAGGGTGCGTGAGCACAGGGGCCACGTTCCACCAGCCCCGGGAGGCTCCCCCAGCCCCAAGCTGTGCTGTACAGCTATTTGTGCTTGCAGGTTCATGGGCTACAGGAACTGTCATCATTAGCACGTCTGTCCCATTTCCACATATTTCATCCCATGCACTGTTCTCCCAAAAGAACAAGTTAACTCCAGATGCAGTGGATTGGCCCAAACCATGCCCATACTTATCCCTTCAATTATAGGAGTCAGTTGGAAAACACACACAAAAAAACTAGTTTAGTTTGACTTGATGTTATCCCTTTGACCATTTTCAGAATCCATTGCACTATACACATTAGTTCTTAAAAAAAAAAAAGTCCTGGCTGGGGTGGCCCAGTTGGTTGGGTGTCATCCTGTGTACTGAAATGTTGCTGGATCGATTCCTAGTCAGGGCACATGCCGGGTTGTGGCCTCAATCCCTGGTGGGAGGCAAGCAGGAGGCAGCTGATGGATGTTTCACTCTAACATCGACGTTCCTCTCTCTCCCTCTCCCTTCCTCTCTCTTTATAAAATCAATTAAAAGATTAAAAAAAATAAGAAACAAACAAAGAAAAACTGCACTAATGTGCCAGGCACTTTCCACAGGATGCATTTACCTCTCCTTAGAGATCCTCCAAGACAGTTTATTGGTCTCTGACAGCTAATTATTATTTGGTTCAGTGTCATAATGGCTGTGCTAACAGGCTCACATCTGTAGTTCCAGTGTATTTCTACTAACCTATCCTCCCAACCTCGCCTTCTCTCAGCCAGCCAAGCTGAACCACCTACCCATCCCCAACATGCGTTCCCACCGACCTGCTATTCAACTTGAATGCCCTAGTAACGTTCAGTCAAGGTAGATTTGAGAATGCATATACAGGCCTTTGGCCCCAATGCACATGTCTTAACTCAGCACTTTAAGACCTTTCTCAAAAGTCATCTACTTCACAAAGTCCCTTCTGAGGACCCATCCTTCCTTCTCTAGGCAAATACTGATTTCTTCTTCCTAGCAGTCTGCTGATAACACCTTTCTTTTTTTTTAATTTTTTTTTATTTTTTTACATTTTTT